>ML272923.1:16887-51416 GCA_005239495.1 Nicotiana undulata
CAGGAACACTCCCCGCCCTGTTTGTTAATATCTAGCTCCCTCTATTCCTATTTTCTTCTTTTCCATACATGGCTAATGACTGAATGCATGTATTTTTATTTGTCTCCTTAGGAACTTCAACTTGTTCTATACTAGCATCAACGTTAAAGTTGCTACTCTAGTAATTTATTAGATCCTTTTTTGCGTTAGTTCTCTAGTTAATCTTATTTCTGTTTTTTCCTCTTCCCCAGAGTCCCTATTGGATGATTGAAAAGTTATTTTTGAGTTTCAGAGATCTAATCCTATTTTAAATTGGGATTGAGTTCTAGTTATTGTTCATGGCCGGCTTATTTCTCACATTTGATTGTTTTGGCAGCTTTAACTATGAAATGCTTTCCTGACGAAAGTGAAGAGAATTAGAATAAAGCGAATAAGAAATACTTAGCTCGGAGTGTTATATTTAAACAGGAAAATTAGAACTCTATTATTTAAGAATGAAAAGATTAGATTAATTGGTTAACAATCTAAAATAGATGGTTGCTATGGCACTCAGCAAATTACCAATAGTTACTGCGAGAGAAAAATGGGCATTTGCAAATAGAAATATTCTTTTCAGAGAACTTTGTAAGCAGTTTGCTAACTTGATTATTTGGAATTATTTTCTCACCATGTAAAGAATAAGTTATGAAAATATGATTCTTGGTAAGCATTTCGCAAACTTGATTCAATGAAATCCTTTTTTCATCACAAAGTTATTTAATATGAGTTCCAGATAGAGGAAAGAATTATAATGAGTTATAGTTATGACAATATGATTCCATTTGAAGATACTTCAAATGCTTTAGGCTTGAGGCATCATTAGCTAAAGAGATCCTAACCAATATGACCTTTTTGAGGTATGTCAGTAATGTAGACACTGGAAATTGGTTTGTGAATATCGCACTTTACTATACATTCTGTTATGTTTTATAGTTTATTCCTTATTATTTCTTTACTTGACTGTAGATAATGTCAAAGACTATGCTTTTTCAGAACTTGCAAAAGTCTGTTTAGTTAGTGCTTCCTTAACAACCTGTATTACAACCTTTATTAACAATTGAATCACCACCTTCACGTGTTAATCCAATATCACCACAAGAAACATTCAGTAAGCGTCGTAGATGTGAGTCTATGCATCATTCTTACCTCATTTATTTTATTTTACTGATTAAACTTATTATGTGACTGTTCTTCTAGTTTGGTGAAGTCATTCATACTTAATTTATTTTCATACCTAGATGGCTGAGACGGGATAAAGCCAGGACAAGGAAAAGTTTATCTTTCTACAAATATAGGGCCGGCTCAACATTGTTGGTGGCCTAAAGCAAAATTTTGATGAGAGGCCTTAATTCTTTATTTGATTGAAGTGTATTTTCCTAACTTTTTTAGATACAAAATTATTAATAATTTTCTTATAATCGAGTTATTCTAATAATTCTTTTCAACTAATAATACTGCTAATCTGATCCATTTAGCTCCTCGTGAGAAATTGTTGATCCTATACAAGATTTTGTCAATTTTAATATGGAAAAACTTCTTTCCCCGGATGCAATTGTCATAGTTATACTTTATTCTATATATAAGGAATATAGGCATTAGGAAAAAAAAATGAAGTCTTGTTATCTTATTAAGTATATCCATAAGATTCTTATCTTCTACCTGTAATATTTTCTTTCACACTATATAATTTGAAAAATAAGCCAAAACTTTAATTTTGTATATGAAAGATTAATTCATATAATTACAACTAATGAAAGATGGGACCCCCAAATTTGGGGGCCTAAAGCCACTGCTTGGGTTGCTTTACCCTTGAGCCGGCGTTGTGCATATAAAAAAAAGGATGGGATCATATGTGAGTGAGGAGACAACGGAAATATATGTAAGTTGCACTGCTTTCTCTTTATCTCTTCTAGAACTACAATCATGATTTGCATCCTGGCACGAGTTTATAATGCTGGTAACCACATGGACAATATGTAGGTTATGTGACTATTGACTCATGATGAGTAAGATTTCCTTGATTGTGTGTGTATATAGGAAAAAGTTCAGCAAGCAATGAATTAAAGTACCACAGATGCTGAAATTTTGACAAGTTATAAAGCCTCTGATTGAAGTTCTTGGCAAGGTCCCTAGAAGTACTGTTTTCAGAAATATACGGTATTATGTAGAAGCAACAGAGGTCCCTGGCATTCTATTGTGAAAGTTGACTCTGTTATTTTCATTTCTAACATCAGTTAATTGATGGACAGGTACAAATTACTTAATTAGTTTAACTATATTTTGTTGTCAAAGTCCCATTGTTAAAATTGACTTCACTTTGTTTGATGTTAACGTAAAATGGTTTTGGCATTGGTTTGATTTTGTTTAACTAATTATTAGTTTACCAGTTAGTATATTATTTTCTTCTACTTTAGTTTCCAAGATGCTGTTAGCTTTGATTTTAATGCAAGTTTTACTTTGTTTGTCATTGTGCTGGATTATCAACTTATAATATTTTATTTGTTTGATTCTAGTTCTAATGTTAGCCAATTGAGTTTAACTATATTTGGCAGTAGTACTTTTTCAAAGCTAGAAAGGCATCGGTGTTTGTGCAACTGAGTTTTGTGATGATATATGGGAAAAAAATATGTAATTAAGCTATTGCCGAGTAACGACTCGGTCAGTCATTTTGAGAGTTAGCGCTCTGATTCCCTAATAACTGCTTTTCCAACATTTGTATCTGCTTATGGGATTTGTCGGAATGATTAATTGCAATTTTCGGAGAGTTTTTGGATACATAGTCCCTATATGTGAGTTTAATTTTAGAAATCGAACTGTTGTTAGAAACAGATCCGGAATGAAATTCCGCGAGCTCCGTTGGGTGATTTCAGGGTTAGGAGCGTGTCCGGAATGTGTTTTCGAGGTCTTTAGTAGATTTAAGCTTGAATTGGCGAAAGTTAAAATTTCGACCGATAGGTGAAATTTGATATCAGGCTCGGAATGGAATTTCGAGAGCGTCTGTAGGTCCGTAGAGTCATTTATGACCTCTGTGTAAAATTTGAGGTCATTCGGACTAGTTTTGACATGTTTTGGCATCGATTGTGGATTTTGGAAATTTCATAAGTTCTTAGGCCTGAATCCATGCATAAATTGTGATTTTGCTGTTATGTGATGTGTTTTAAAGGTTCGACTAAGTTTGGATGAGGTATTAGGACTAGTTGGTAGTTTTGGTTGAGGTTCGGGGGCCTCGGGGATGTTTCAGATGCTCAACGGGATGGTTTGAAATTAAAAAACTAGTTGAAGCATTGCTGGTTCTGGTGTTTCACACCTACCGAAGGGAAGCCGCAGGTGTGGAATTGACCTGTGTTAGCCAGGTTCACAGGTGTGGCAAGAGTTCCGCAGATGCGGCCCCAGCTCATTTAGTGAGATTTCGCACCTGTGATGTATTTTCCGCAGGTGTGCGACCGAAGGTGCGGTCCAATGGGGCGCAAGTGCGGGATCGCTGGGCAGTCAATACCAAATTCAAGAGTTTGAAATTCATATTTTCTAAAAACGATTTGGAACTCGGGATTATGCGATTTTGAGTGGGTTTTGAAGAGAAGACTTATAGGTAACGATTCCTAATCCTATTTCACTTGTCTCCCTCTTTCGCACTTTATTCGTACATGGAGTGGGGTGGGGGGAAATGAAATTTTATTTTTTATTTTACAAATGGGCATGCTAGATCGTATATCTATATATGGATAGATAGATCGACTGGTGGATTCGCACTTGAGATCTTTCAACAGATAGTGGAGATTTCTAGCGATTCACAAGGCATCATCAAATGATATAAGTCTTGGATAAGAATATACAACGCACTAGAACACTTTTTTTTAAAGAGCCAATGCCTTAAGACAGACCCTAATAGCAGTTGTCATCCTACTTCACTGAGTTGTGGTTCTAAAAAGAAGATTTAGCTTGATATATTCCATCAAGAGAAAGCCATATCTATAAATATCATTAATCCATAGCAATTTCTTCAATCTAATCAAGGAATTTGGATGAAAAATTATGAATATGGGATGAAAGTTCCCCAAGTAGAAATCTTAGAATTTAATGAGATTTTGACGTCAGATTTTGATGATTCTTGTTCGAGTGAGTTCATGAGTGAATATGTGTTCTAAATTTATAACTTTAACTTGATTTCGAGACGTGGTCCCGGGGGATTTTTTGGGCAATTTTCTTAATTTAGCGTATTAGCTTTGAACTAATTAGCTAGATTAATTTCTTAAAATGATATTTACATTATGCAATTGAATTGAATAGATTTGCGCCATTCGGAGTCGGGTACTCGTGGCAAGAACGTGGTTTCGAGTTGAGTAGAGCAGTCGAGGTAAGTGGCTTGCCTAACTCTGTGTTGGGGACCTTCCCCTATGTTGTTTTTGATATAACTGTTGTGTAGGCGCCGTGTTCTGCAAATCCCACTTTTCCTTCAAAAATTGCACAATGCCTTGTCCTTCAATTTCATCATTTCTACATGTTTAATTGTTCACCTTAGATTAGGAAAGCATGTGCTTAACTGACACTCTGTACGCCATGTTTAACTAGTTTTCCCTACTTTCCTACTTGTATCTTGATGTATAGATAGAATGGGTGTTTATTTGGCATTTACTTCACACTGCATATTTAAATTGGGGACTACAGACGTATTCTGGGAGATCTCTCCTGTATTGCATATTTAAATTGGGGACTACAGACGTATTTTGGGAGATCCCCCAACACTGCATATTTAAATTGGGGACTACAGACGTATTCTGGGAGATCTTCCCTGTACTGTATGACTATGTTTGGAACTACGGGACGATATCCAGGGAGTTTCCACTGTGAGATATATTGTGTTGAGCCGAGAGCTCCATTCTGTTGTTTAATTCAGATTATTCATTTGAACGGTTTACTTTAGAACTTATTTCTTTTCCCGCACTATTTAAACTGTTTACAATTTATTAATTTAGTAGAGCCTTAACCTGACCTTGTCACTACTTGACTGGGGTTAGGCTTGACACTTACTGGGTACCGAACGTGGTGTACTCATGCCCTTTCCTGCACATTTTTGTGTGTGCAGATCCAGGTTCCAGCTCACAGTCCCGTGGCGTCGTAGCTGCTTGAGGAGGCCGTAAGGTAATTCTGTCGCGTCCACAGAATCCTCCGAGTCACCTTCCATTCCAGTAGATAGAGACTTTATGTATTTTTCCTTCTTGTTGTATAGAGCTATTACAATATAGAAGCTTGTGACTTAAAAAGTGACATTCCAGGTTTTGGAATTCTTTATTGTACATGCCGAGTGTCGAAGTTTTACCTAGTAAATTTACTTTACTCTGTCTTTACTTATTGTTTTGTTTAATATCTTCTGCAAATTTAGGCTTACCTAGTCGTAGAGACTAGATGCCGTCACGATACCTTTCGGAGGGTAAGTCGGGTCGTGACAAGTTGGTATCAGAGCGTCTAGGTTCATAGGAGTCACAAGTCACAAACCGATTTATTAAAGTCTTACGGATCAGTGCGGAGACGTCCATGTGAACACTCAATTTTTGCCCCGCATGAAAATTACTCATTAAAATAATCAAAAATAAATTTTAATGAATTTTATGAACTTTTCTTTATTTTAGTTGCATTTCATGCATGTTTACTACTTTAAAATTATAAAAAAAATCATAAAAATTATCTTATTTTCATTTCGTGCCATTTAAAGTTTAAATTGCATTTTTAGGATTTAGTTACATTATTAAATATATCTTCTGAAAATCAAAATTGCATCCGTAGGTTAATTAATTAGTTAGTTGCATTAGTCCATCATAAGGTAAAATATATAAATAGGCTAGCCAAGAAATGAGATTTAAATTAAAATTTGAGCCTAAAGTGGCTAAAAAAATGAGAAAAGAGGGATGTCCAAATTGGGCCAAAATATAAATTCAACTCTTTATCAAGTTTTCACATAAAAGCTTCTCGTCTACGCACTCGGGCTGCGCACGCACATCGAAGTGAGATTAACGGAGGCTTTCAGGGTCTCAGAACACACTTTTTGCTAAATTTACACAGGATGACCTTTTGGGTCATCACATATGTAAAGCTACTGAAAGAAAGAATTATAAATACTGAAATTGAAACTAAGTTGATGACTGCGAATTGATAACTGAAATGATAACTATTGAAACTGAAAGTAAAATGAAAACTGATAGTTGATCACTGATAACTGAAAAGATAAGAGATAACGGAACTGAACAAAGAAAGTAAGGATATGAATACTCCCTCTTCTGAATAATGAACCCCCTGTTTATCTGAATAAATAAACTGCAGCCTCAGGACCAATATATATGTGCACAAACTGCGGCGTTCGGCCCAAGAATACGTATACATAACTGTGGCCTCATGGCCAAAGATGCATAAAGCATAAACTGCGGCCTCAGGCCCAATGATGCATAAAGCATTTACCGAGGCCTCAGGCCCATATACATGGGTTCAACATTCAGAGATTTAAAATCAGGAACTGAGAATCATACTACAATACTTGATACTGAAATACTGAATCATATTGAGTTACATGATACTCGAATGTTGAATAGAACTAGACTGAGACATGTATACATGAAATGATTATGAAAACTAAAACTTCAATTGTTTATGACATGCTGAGTAATCTAGACTGAGACGCATGGGCATCAAACCCAAGTCTATATTGATTATGCGATGATTTCACAACGTTCAGAAAGAAAGTCATGAACGAGTTACGAAGCTAGAGAATAGACGTTCTGCAACTATTCAAGGAACTAGGCGTAACTATATTTTTTAGGCAATTAGTAACGCGGTAAAAGAAACATAGTGTAGGGAGAGTCATTAACATTCCCAAACATAGAGAGTTAGCCTTACATACCTTTAACTTCATGCTCTTGAGCATAATACAACATTCGCCAACCCTTTCAACTTTAATCTATACCAATACAAGTCAAAGGGATTCCAAATTAGCAACAATAGTCATGTTTTGTCACTTAGGCATTTTATCAAACACTTGGTGGCATAAAGCTTCATATCTCTTATTAATGGTGTTTCTACACCCAATAACCCATTCTCTTGCTCCTAGATAAACTCTAAAGTCTCAAATGGTGATAATCAACATCATTCTTCATCACCCATAGGGTAAACAACACCCTTAACCAATAATCAACAATCAACAACCCAAACCTATAACCGTTCATGCTTTTCTATCAAACCCATCAACTCATATCTCATGAACTAGAGTCTATATTCATTAATACAATGTTAGAATCAATTAGAGGGTAAAAACATTACCTTTTTGAAATTCATTCCCCTTGAATTCGAGTTCTAGGGTTCCTCCTCTCAACAATGATGTTCCAATAAAAAGTCTAATGATATGGAGGGTTTACGCATTATAATAAGATATTGGGAAATTGAAATTAACTTAGAATCACCATTTGAACTTGCCTTGGATGGTGGAGGGACCTTTAAGGAGTTAGGTTTTTTAGAGCTCCCCTTCCTAGAGCAAGTTTTTGTGTTTTGGGGGTGTGAGGGACGAAGTAGGGCTTTAAAATGCCCCACCCTCCAAGTGCGCCCCCGTGCACCTGAAGGCCTGACCACGCACCTGACCGCGCAAAATGGCAGTAGCACTGCCACAAGTGTGCGGGTGCGCACCTGGGCGCGTATATTGCTCACTTCTCTGTAAAACGCACAAAATGTTTTGCACAAAGATTCGTTCAGGCTCCACAATATATCATTGAAAATCTATTTCAAAGGGCTACAATTTTTCTTTTGAAGTTTTTCAAATACCTTACACATTTTCACTAAATTCTGCTAGAAGACGGACCTTTTGTAAACTTAGTCGATTTTGTCGAATCTTATGCACCTCATTCTCCATCTTGATTCTGAAACAACTATTTTCACCCGTACTCATTCCGCTAGGACTTCATATGTCTAAAATATCAAATTAATACTCATTTAACATATCCATACCTAGTCTGAATGTACGGGGTGTTACAAGTTCATTTAGTTGATTAGAACTTTTGTGAAAAGTTTGGTTGTGATGTGGAATGGCTAAGTGTGATTTGGACGCGTTCTGTGAAGTTTGAATATTTTAAAGTTAAGAGAGTGATTTTTATCTTCGGTTCACTGTTTGAATATTATTAGTGGTATTTTGAGTCTTTGGATAAGTTTGTATAGCGTATTAGGACTTGTAGGTATGATTTTATGAGGCCCCGAGGTCCTCGGGAGTGATTTGGGATGCTATCAGACCATTTTTAGGCACTTTAAGTTGCTATTTTTTGGCTATAGGAGTGTACATCGCGATTGCGAGGCTTAGAGCTGCATTTGTGAAGAGTAAATTGTAATTATAGTCTTGTGAATTGAGATCGCAGAGGGCTTGTCCCCAATCGCGCAGAAGAAATTTCTGTTGTCACTAGGCTAGCTTTGGGACCTTATATCATGCAATCTATAAGGTATTTGAAGATGATCTAAAAATAATAGTTGTAGTCATTTGTGTCTATTTTTCATATATTCAATCTGTTTGTTATTTCAAGCTTTGTAAAAGATATTATGACTAATATCCTAAAATATGTCTAGAAAGAGTTGAATAAGTTCGTTCAAATTTGTTCATCGCAGTCGCTAGGTTTATTGGCCACGATCGCAAAGGGTAAAATCATGCTGGGAATTCTGTGAACTGCAATTGCGAGGTTGGTGACCGTAATCTCGAAGAAGGAGGCCTGACATGGGAATTTAATGCCTCATATTGGGATTTTGAGCTTATTTTCAAGAAGTTTTAGCTTTGGAGAGCGGACCACGGTAATTTTGGATACGTATTTCATCTAAATCTTGAGCTGTTCCTAACTTGATTTGATTATATATCATGAATGTTCATGGATTTCTATACCTAAAACATGAAATTTCAGAGTGAAAAATGTTTCTACCTACATTTTAAGAGGGAGTATTTTTGTCATCAGATTTTTGTATTGTTCCAGGTTTCAGGTAGGCGGGCCCGGGGTTGTCTTTTGTTGATTTTTGGGATTCCTTAAAAATCGAGAATTAGGATCGATTCCTATGGCATTGATTGACTTCCTTGGATGATGTTTGGCTAGATTTGAGCCGGCTAGAGGTAATTTCTCAAGTATATGCAACTTTGGAGCTTTGGATTAGCCTAGTTGAAGCAAGTGTCTTGCCTAGATTTGGTTGAAGCAAGTGCCATTGGTAATGGTACCTACCGAACTTGTAGGATAGTTCTCTTATGTTGTTCTCCTTCCATCCTTTGTTATATTCAAGTTGTTGCTTGTTGGGTGCAGATCGGCGTTGGATGTTCTTGTCGGTTGAGAAACTTGTACTGGGTGAGGTGAGGTTATTGAACCAGGAATTAGTGCAATCAAATAATTGGATAGGATATGTTTGGACATGAATGTCATTAGTCAGCTTAGAAATTGGCAACGCTTCTTGTCGGGCAAGAACTCCACAACTTGTTGACTTGATGGGTGGTTATGAGTTTCTACATGTTTCTTTCTTCATTGCAGTTCTATGAAGGTTTGGCACGAGGATTTATCTGAAAATGAAGTTTACCAGTACCATATTTTGGTGATGAACATCTATCGTGGTTGGAAACTAATGCTATAAGTATATATGTTATATGGTACATTGCGTGGTTACACAATGGGATTATGTTTATGACTTTGTGTGGCTTGTGGGGACTAGTACAATATATATGTATAAGGATCAGGTCTTATATAGAATTTCATATGTTGGAATTTAGTTCTAAGGCTTGTGGACTAAGGTCGAAGGAAGAATCTTCAGTCGGATTGTGTATGGACTTATATGGATTGAGGTGGCATGAGATTACCCATGGGTAATATGGGGAGATTATAAAGTGATTTGATGGCTTTGTAACAACTCTTGACATGTTCGAGGAAGAACGTATGTTTAACTGGGGAAGAATCTAACGACCTGACCGGACGTTTAGAAAATTGGCATTTTGTTTAGTGGTTTCAGGTCTTGAATAGTCTTCATATGATGTATTAATACTTGCGTGCATGGTTGATTTTGATTCTCTAGAAGATCGAGATTGATTCGGAAGAGTAATTCTCAATTTGGAAGCTTTAAGTTGGATGAGTTGACCAAAGTTTGGCTTTTGAGTAAATGACCTCAGAATCGGGATTGGACGTCTTCAATAGAATCGTATGTTGATTTTGCACGTGGGTGTATGATAGGATTTGAATTTGTATGTTCCTAAAAGGTTTTTGTCTCTATTTGTCGGAAGTTGGCAATTTGAAGAATTGCAGATTTTATAGGTTTGACCGGGAGTTGACTTTGGTGTCATCGGGCCCCTATTGTAGTTTTGAGACCTTGTATAGGTCATTTAGTTGATTGGAACTAAAGTTTGTCTGTGATCTGGAACGTCTAAGTATGATTCTGATGCGTTCAGCAAAGTTTTAATGTTTGAAAGTTAATAGAATTCTTTTAATCTTTGAATCACGATTTAGATGTTATTTGTGGTGTTTCGAGTCTTTGGATAAGTTTGAATAAGGTATTTGAACTTGTTGGTATGATTGGAGGGGTTCTAGGGGTCTCAAGTATGATTGGGGTGGTTTTAGACCATTTTTAGGCCCTTTTCAATTGCTAGTTTTTGGCTACAGGAGTGTACATCACAATCGTGGAGCTCTAGGCCGCGTTCGCAAGGAGTAAATTACAATTTTGGTCTGTGAATCACGATTGCGGATGGCTTGTCTCCGATCACGCAGAAGAAATTTCTGTTGTCAGTTGGCTGACTTTGGGACATTATATCTTGCAATCAATAAGGAATTTGGAGATGCCTAAAAACTATAAGTATTATCCTTTTGTGTCTAGTTTATAGATATTCAAAACGTTTGTTATTTAGAGCTTTGTACAAGAAGTTATGCCCCTTATACTAGAGGTTGACTGGAAAAAGTTAAATAAGTTCGTTCAAGTTTGTTCACCGCGATTGTAGAGCTTCTTGGCCGCGATCACGAAGGGTAAAGTCAAGCTTTGCATTTTGTGAACCGTGATCGTGAGGTTTGTGACCGCGATCACAAAGAAGGAGGCCTGGTAAGGGTATTTAATGCTTAATTTCAGAATTTTAAGCTTATTTTCACAAATTTTGAGGTCCGGAGAGCGAACCAAGGTAATTTGGAGACGTATTTCACCCAAATCATGGGGGTAAGTATTCATTATTTTATTATGATTATATGTCATAAATTTTCATGCATTTTTATTCCTAAAACATAGAATTTTAAAGTGAAATTTAGGGGTTTTGCCTACACTTTAAGAGAGTGTATTTGAGGTATTTGAGTACCGATTTAGGCTCGGGTTTAGAAACGAATTGCATATTTTGACTCGACAGGTTATGTGTTATAGGATTTTAGTTTTAGTTCCGGACCTTGGGTAGGCGAGACCAGGGTTGACTTTATGGGAATCTTCAAAGATCAAAGCTTTATGGATTAGGAACGATTCTTATGGTATTGGTTCACTTCCTTGGATGATGTTTGGCTAGATTTGAGCCGGCTAAATGTGATTTCTCAAGAAAATGCATCTTTGGAGCTTTGGATTAACCCGGATGAGGTAAGTATCTTGCCTCGCTTTAGTTGAGATATTTTTTCTTACTAATTGATGATGTTTACTACATAAAGGGGTGATGCATATATAAAGTGACGGGCGTATATACATATGCCATAGGTGTTCATGCTTGGGGTAGATTATAATTTACTCAATGCCTTATTCAGTTTTGTGCTCTACTTGATTATATGTATTATTCAATTGATTTCCCACGTGAGTACGATAAACCATGCTAGAGCTAATGTGAGGCTAGTAGTGCCTTATTTTTAGCATGATGAGCTACTCTTGGGGTTATTGTTACACTCTCTTAGACGTAGTCACACGTATATTGTGGACACACACCCATACTTACTATTCTTGTGTTATGCCTTTAATTTGAAGTACTTTACCTACATTAAAGACTACGAAATGACTTTCGATGCTTATTAGGATATGATGATCATTTGGGTGTCGTAATACATGTTGGGTCCGTGGTTATACGAATATATAGGCATACATCATACTTAGGGATCATCCCTTGTATACATGCACCTATCCATGCATGGTTATTTCTTAGTCCACGTGCATTGTATATGCTTATTTTTCTTCATATGCATACATCACTGCATATGGTTTTTGGATATGGAACGAGGTGTGACACGAGGTCTTTGCCGTGCGATTCTGATGATATTGTGGCACGAGGTTTTTTCCATGCGATTGTGATGATATTGTGGCATAATATTTGTCATACAATTGTGATGATATAGTGGCACAAGATCTTTATCGTGCGATTGTGATGATATTGTGGTATGAGGTCTTTGTCGTGCGATGTGATAATATTCTAGCACAAGATCTTTTCAGTGTGGTTATGATTGATATTGTGGCATTCTTTATTATGCACATGTGGAAAGTAAGGGTGGCGTTCGTGATTATGCACATGTGACAAAATAAGGGTGATATTCTTGATTATGGACATGAATTCTTTATGCTTGCAATGCATTTTCACATGTTTTACATATATTATCTATGCGTATCATTTACATATGCTAGTTGTCATAGTCTTCATATGCATTGGACTTGTTAGCGAGTTGGTGGACACTCGGAGGGTGTCAGATTGATGTTGAGAGTATGTTATCTTCATACGTCGTCATTGAAAGTACAAAAGGGGGGGGGGGGGGGGGGGGGGGAATTGTGGTTTATTAAAAATTAGTCGACTAACAATGATTTTTGTCGACTAAACACAATACAGAATGAAAGATAGTAGTAATTAAAAGGTAAATAACACATAATAATTTTATACTGGTCAGTTTGGCGCCCACCGTGGGGCTAAAAATAATAGTGGTTGTTTTAGTGTTGGTTTACTGAAAATCACAAGTTATTCTTTACACTTTTTCTTGTCCAAGAATTTTCTATTTCAGGTCAACATGTCTAAATCAGTAAATGCGCATGAAAACAACGGCTCTGAGGACCATGGAGAGAATGATGTAGCTGTTTTAGGCGCTGGTGTACCACTGCAAAACCTTAAGAACACACCGGAGCCAATTTCTCGTGCACGTGGGCTCACGCAACGCCCGACACGTTGATATAAACTATCGCACTGACTGGGGTGCACACCGAGTAAACGAACAGGAGGTTCAGAAAACTCCAGCTCGAGAGGAAAGAGAGGTTAGCCTTCACGTCATTTTTGAAATGTTGCAGGCACAACAATTGGCAATTGCTCAGCTGCAAAGCCATAATAAAACTCCAAGTAGAACAACACTGGAAACGGCTCCTCAAGTTGAACCGGCACCGGAGAGGTCGAGCGATAACGGATCAGTAGCCGACCCCACCATTATAAAAATGCTGGACGACCTCTTGAAGAGGATCGAATCGGGCGAAAAGAAGATAGAAGCCAACGACAAAAATGTGAAAACCTACAATTCAAGGGTCGACCAGATCCCAGGCGCACCCCCAATTCTAAAGATTCAAAGAAATTTGTGCAAAGTCCGTTCTCGTCAAGTGCGGCTCCGAAGCCCATCCCGAAGAAATTCAGAATTCCCGATCTCTCGAAGTACAACGGGACCTCGGACCCCAACGAGCACATCACTGCCTACACCTATGTCTTGAAGGGAAATGACTTGAAGGAGGACGAGATTGAGTCCGTCCTGTTGAAAAAGTTTGGAGAAATCACAACATAACCCCAAGCTTAATAGATTCATTTGCCATGCTGGCAGATTCTTTAATAAAGGCACACGTCGGTGCCATCAAGGTTGCTATAAGGAAATCTGACGTCTTCAAAATCAAGCAGAGAAAAAATGAGATGCTACGGGAATTTTTATCTCGCTTTCAAATGGAGAGAATGGAATTACCACCGGTCTCCGATGACTGGGCAATGGAAGCATTCAACCAAGGCTTGAATGAACGAAGCTCAATAGCTTCAAAGCAACTGAAGCAGATCTTAGTAGAGTATCCCGCCGTTACTTGGGCGGATGTCTATAACTGATATCAATTGAAGATTAGGTTCGAAGATGACCAACTGGGAGCCCCCTCGGGCTCGGTATGCCCTAGAAGGCTCCTGACAAAGGAACCAAGACCTAACAAAGAAAGGTATCAACCGTACACTGAAGATCGAAGAAACGTCCCAAGGCGCAACATACCTCAGATTGACCATAGGGTAGATCGAGGTCAGAATCCTCGGGGGCTCGTAAGCCGAGATGGCTTCGATAGACACGCAGGGCCGGTAAAGGCACCCTGATTATATGATTACAACTTCAACATTGATGTTTCGGAAAACATATCGCCCATAGGTAAAATCAAAGACAACAAGTGGCCGAAAGCCATACTATCAGATCCATTGCAAAGGAACCATAACTTGGTATGCGAGTTTCATGGCACACACGGTCACATGACCGATGATTGCAGACAGCTCCAGGAGGAAGTAGCCCGACTAATCAACAAAGGGAACCTCCAAGAGTTCCTCAGCGACCGAGCTAAAAACCAATTCGAGAAAGAGAGGCAAATAGGAAAAGTGAAGCAGAAGAGCCACAACATGTCATCCACATGATTATGGGAGGAATCGACATCCCACAGGAACCCGTTTTCAGCCGAACAAAAATATCCATCACTAGGAAAAAGCGAACTTGGGGTTACATACCCGAGGAAGCTCTCACATTCAGCGACGAGGACATCGAGACCTTGTCTAAGCCTCACAACGATGCATTGGTAATTTCTTTTCTTGTGAATGCATTTCACATTAAATGTGTGCTTGTAGATCCAGGTAGCTCGGCCAACATAATCATGTCGAGGGTGGTGGTGCAGCTTGGACTGCTCGACTAGATCGTGCTCGCCTCTCGAGTCCTGAACGGATTCAACATGGTGAGCAAGACAACGAAAGGGGAGATCACCCTCTCGGTCAACGTGGCCGGCACAACCCAAAATACCAAGTTTCATATCATCGAAGGAGACATGAGGTACAATGCCTTGCTCGGAAGGCCATGGATACACTGCATAAGAGCAATGCCTTCAGCCATTCATCAAATGATGAATTTCAAACAAAGGAAAGAATAAAAATGGTATACGAGGAACAACACGCAGCAAGGGAGATCTTCGCAGTGCACGATGTGGCACCGGCATCAATACCTTCTACATCGAAGGAGTCAAAGGATGAGCAGACCGCCAAGTAGCAGTCACAAGATATATCCTCGGCCGCACCCGAGATAATGAGCAAAAGACCGTACCGTGTCCTCGGAACAAGCGGTTGAAGCGTATCGAGGCTCGAACGCCATCACCGCTAAGGTATGACCGTCTCCCTTTTGTTTACATTTTAGCACTAACCTATGTGCAGGTGTCCGATTAAAGAATCGAAGCACCTTCCAGCTCAAAGACCTTAGGTTTTAAAGAATGCGTCATGCTCTTTTCCCCTTAGATCGGACTTTATCCCAAATGAGTTTTACTGCCAAGTTTTTAATGAGGCAACACATGTATGCTACCTAAGGAAGACTCAGCAAGTATTCAAGGCTTCTCTTCGATCAACCTCGGATACTGGGGGGGCATCCCCTCAGGGGATCGCCTCATCGGAGAAATCAAAACAAGCCAAAGAGGGTCTCGGTAGGAAAATGTTGTATCGGGCCAAATGGTCAAATGAACCGTGTCCGCTTAGAATAATCGAACCCTCGACGACAACTATGTATACTTGTACCAAGTAATCAAAGGAGCTTTTTTACCACCAAAAACTTTGCGAAGTTGCTATTTATCACAAGGAAAGGTTCCAGGGCCAAAACAATATCGATGTCTCGAAGACTGTCGTCAACTGTCACCCCATCGAGCTATCAAAGCTCGAGGCCATAAGACCCCAAGTGGGCGACCTCGAGCTCGAAAGACCTATATGGAGACACCAAAACTCTAAGTCCTACGGGCACGATCGAATCTGTAAGTCCTACGGGCATGATCAAATATGTAAGACCTCAAGCAAGGCATGTCCAATTCGAAAAAACCTTAAAAAAAGGCATAATCCCGATATTAAAGTCAAGACTATATATTCGAACTTGTAAGACCCCTTAAAAGGCATACCCTCGATGTAGACGCCAAGACTACCTCACTTGGGGACTGAAAGGCTACGGCCAAACACAACGACTATGGTCGAAAGCATACGACCAAATACAAACGAATACGGTCAAAAGACTATGGCCAAACACAACGACTACAGTCGAAAGGCTACGGCGAAACACAACGACTACGGTCGAAAGGCTACGACCAAATACAACGACTACGGTCGAAACGCTACGGCCAAATACGATTAATACGATCATTAGGCTCCGGCAAAACTAACGTGACTAGGGGACACCCGACCGTCTCCATAAAATAATAGGCTACCCTCGGTATAAACAAAAGAGCTTCTTTCATGTCAGCTCCAAACAACAAAAAGGTTTCAAAATAGTTTAGCCGGTTGAGCGTAACCTCTTGAGGTTCTCACTTATCGTCACATAACGACTCGTAATCGAGGTTCTTATCGAACCGTCTAAGAGTCGGACGAACACAAAAACTTCAAAAAACCTTTAACGAGGGAAAAATATAGCCTATATTAAAGGTCGTACAGACTCAATGCGTAAGAGACTAAGCGCCAGCCTAAAAGGCCTCAAGGCCAATTAAAAAACCTAAGTGTCGATGAGTTCGATTCGTAACCCGACTCGAGGACTGAGCCCCAAACGGTCAACTAAAAAATGCTTAAGGCCCAATACATAAGAGCCTACGAGCCAGCCTAAAAACGCCTAAGGGAAAAGGCATGAGAGCCTACGGGCCGGCCTAACAAGCCTCGGGGCCAACCTGTAAACCTACGAGTTTTTTCACCCCGAAGTCCAATTCGTCGGACGAGCTATTAAAATTCAAGGACGAAAGGAGAATAGATACAAGCAAATTGAAAGTGTCAAAAGATTTTCTCATATAGATATGTATTACAAATATGCATTCACAAGTGCTCTCACAGGGAGTATTATACAAAGCAGAAAAAGAAAGCCGACACTACTTTCCCCATGGGGACTGCGGCTATATCGGCCTCTTCCTCATTATCCTCGGAATCAGATACGAGAATATTGGCATCATATTTATCCCCCATGGCCTGCACTATCTCTTCCGAGAGATCAAATCCCCTAGCGTGGATATCCTCGAGGGTCTCCCTTCGGGATCTGCATCGAGCATAGTCCTTGTAAAGACCCGTAAATTTTTTAACTAAAAACGATTCCCGAATAGGCTCCCATGTTGTTATAACTGCAAAAATTCTTAAAAACGGACCTTTTTAAAGCAAAAGTACCCCAAAACATAAAAGATATAATTTTCGAGAATTGCGCGGATATGCGATCCACTATGCGATCGTAGATCCGGTATGCGGACCGCATAGTGGTCACATACCTACACAATTGTTGTCCATTTCAAGGATAGCTATGCGGCCCAAGATGCGATCGCATTTTGATAATGCGGGCCGCATAGTTTTCACATTCCTGCACCTTGACTCTTGCGGAGGGTGTTATGCGACGCACTATGCGATCGCATAACAAGTATGCGTACCGCATAGTGGTCGCATACCTGGGCAGCCTGCTCTCTTTTTTGGACCAGCTGAGGGCCATTTATGCGACAGGAATGAGAACCGCATAGCAGGAATCACATTCCTGACAGCATTTCCTGCTTAGGGGCTTCTAATTTCTGATTTTTAAAACCCGATCCCTAGTTTAATAAAACACCCCTCCCATTCATTTTTAATATCTATCTGACTAAAATGGAGAGAAGGGAGAGTGAGTTTAGTGAGAGAAAGTCATCTCCTTCATCAAATCAGTCCACCACCTCTACGCAGGCCGGGAAATCTTCGAGTAGTCGTTTTCTTCTTCACCACAAGAGGTGAGTCTTCACCCTATTTCTCCAAATTCTCAGATTTTAGTTAAGAATAAAACACACATAGGTTGGTTCTTGAGGATGAAAGTTAATACCTTGCATGGATGTGAATAGTCTTCTATAATATAGTAAAGGGAAGCAAGTTAGAGTAGTCTTTCAGTAAAAAGGGTTTAGTTGATCTAAGGGATCACATAGTGTTTGATAAAATGCCACAATGAGTTCATGATTTCTAACTCTAAGTCTAAACATGTCATCTTGTAAATTAGATTGAAGGCGTTAGAAGGTCCGGTGGTTTGAGAATAGATATTGAAGGGAAATTCCGACTCGAGGTATGTATGGCTAACTTTAATCTTTGTAGAGTCGCCTTGTTGGTGTCCGAGCATTCTGTATGTATTCTGGGTTTGATTATGTTTGAATAAGATGTTCTATTATGATGAGATGAAGGGTTCTTTTCTCTGAATGTCTTAGTTGATTTTCCATGCCACCATGCTATGTGAGATTGTGAACTGTGATTCCTTGTACTTACTCTATCATGTTCAAAACTCGCCATATGCTTGAATATCTCGGTATGAAAGGAAGTGCTACCAAATGAATGAAATGATAACAAACCCAATTGTTGAATGTATCAAAGTGCTAAACGTTGTGTAACAAACGATGGAAAGGAAATATGGGTTGATTTAATTAAGCTAAATTATTATGGCATATCGTACATGACTCACTGTTTGGCAAAAGTTATTGTGCCCTTGATTTCACATGGTTGTTTGGTTGTTATGAATTTCTACTCTTGATGATAGAAATCCTTGTAATTGAATTATTTGTTGTTTTTGCTATCAATGTGATTGTACGGTAGGATCGGGTCACGCACCGCAACAGGCAAAATAAGGGTGGTATCTTGAGAAGTAATAAGGGTGGAATGTGATTGTACAGTGGGATCGGGTTGCGCGTCGCAACAGGTGAAATAAGGATGATATGTTGAGAAGTAATAATGGTGGAATGTGATTGTAAAGTGGGATCGGGTTGCATGCCGCAACAGAAGAAATAAGGGTGGAATGATGAGAAGAAATAAGGGTGGACTATGAAGAAGCTGTGAAAACCTCATTTGTGATTCTCTGTATCTCTGTGCAATAATCATTTGGTTTCTTTGACGGCTTCTATCTGTGCACTGCTTGATTTTACTTAGAGTAAAGTTTGTTCATACATACTAGTACTATTCCATGGTACTAACATCCCTTTTATCGGGGGCGCTACATCTTTTATATGGATGTAGGTGGTTCTATAGCAGGTAGCTCCGTCCGCCGATAGTGGTGCCCTCTCTTCATCCCTTCAGCAGTACTGGTGAGCCCCATTCCTCTAGGGGCCGAGCGTAGTCCATGTTAACTTTTTTGTATATTTTGGTTCTCTTAAGGTATTGCCGGGGCCTTGTTGCCGACAAGTATGTATACTCTTCCCGTACCTTTAGAGGCTATGTAGACACTGTGTGGGTTGTATACATTTTGGTGTAGTAGTTCTAATTATTCGTAATCGTGGTCCCGTATTGGAAATGTTGTGCTTAGTTTGTATATTTTGGGATTACCAAATGTTGAAGCTTTAAAAAAGGAAAATGGACTTATGTTGTAAATTCATACTTTGGTTTCGTTTGTTATTACATTTATAGATCGGTATATTATAAACACGGGATAATGCGTTGAGTAGGAAAGGCAATCCAGGTCCGCTTGACCGGGATCATCCGGTTAGGCGCTGGTCTCATCCCTCGGTTTTGGGGCGTGACAAACTTGGTATCAGAGCCTAGGGTTTTAAAAGTGTCCTAGGATGTCTCGCAGCCGTGTCTAGTAGAGCCCTTCTTATCAGTGTGTTGTCGACCACATCTATAATTACGGGGTTGCATGGACATTTAGGAAAGTACCCATTTATTGCTATTCTATATCGTGCGATGTGGTGAAAGGTGAGGTTGTCTATATCTAACTTGTGCAATGTTCCAATTTTCAGTAAATGGCACCCAAGAAGAGAGCTCGACTCGGCCTAGAGGCCAATGCCACCCCAAGTGTGGCAATAAATTCTCAATCTGATGGTGCGGGTGAGCATAATCCTCGGACCATGAATCAGCCTGACTCCTCTGTTCCTGGCCAGTCTATTCCAGTTCCTGCTCCAGCGGAGGGTGCTACGATCCCTCCCGCTAATATTCCTGATACTCCGCAGCCCCAACTTTGGGTCCCGGTATTTCTGATGGGGACATCAGCGGAGCTATTCAGATGTTGACACAGTTGGTGGCCTCTCAGGCCCAGAGATCAAATATTGCCCCCACACCCTCGAGTGAGCAAGCGGATTCTTCAAGTTCCAGAGTCAACCAGTTTCTACGATTAGCCCCTCCAGAGTTCACAGGCACCGACTTAGAGGCTGATCCTCAGGGGTTTATAGACGAGATGTACAAGACCCTCCGGGTTATGAGGGATGCTGAGCCAGAGGGAGTTGAGTTAGCTTCCTATCGTCTAAAGGGAGCGGCATATTCATGGTTTGAAATGTGGGAGAGTTCCCGGTGAGGTGGGATAAGTTTGTAAATGCTTTTATGGATCATTTCTTGCCTGTCTAGACTAGGGTAGCCTGTGCTGCAGAGTTCGAGGTTCTCAAACAGAGTAGTAGAAGTGTGTGGGAGTACCATATGGAGTTCGTGCGCTTGTCCAAGTATGCTATCCACATGATGCCGACTCTAGAGGCAAGAGTTTATCGGTTTGTTCTAGGCCTTGGTCCCTTGGTTGTCAATGAAGCTGCTACAGCTGCTCTGCATTCAGATATGAACTATGGGAAGATTGTGGGATTCGCCCAGGCTATAGAGGCTCGAAAATTGAAGATAAGGATGGAGAGAGAGAATAGTAGTAGGGCCCGGTCAGCGGGCAACCCTGGGAGTTCAGTTGGAGCAGGGAGGTCCGCCTTTGGAAGAGGGTCATCAGGGCCATCTCGGTCTTATGCTCAGTCCTCAGCCAATACACTGCCATCAGGGCACAGTTATCAGCAGGGAGGTCGCTTTGGACCAGGTTCAGATAGTAGGAGGTTCCATCAGTCGGGTCGTCCAGGCTGGAGGTTCCAGCAGCAGCGGAGGGCCCCATGCCCCAAGTGTGGGAGGTTTCATTCTGATCCCTGTTACTTGGACATATCGGTATGCTATAAATGCGGAGCGAGAGGCCATATTATGCGAGATTGTCGTGCACCCAGTCAAGGCACAGGTAGGGGTAATGCTCAGCCATCGAGTTCTTCAGCCTCTACATCTTCAGCACACCCCCCAGCATGCGGTCCTCCAGCTCCAGCAGGGCGCGGTGCAGCTAGGGGTGGGGCACGGGGTCAAGGGGGACCCAGTCGGTTCTATGCTTTGAGTGGTCGCAAGAGTGCGAAGGCTTCTCCAGATGTTGTCACAAGTATTGTGACTGTTCAGTCCCATGATGTGTATTCTCTTATTGATCCCAGATCTTCCTTATCATATGTTACCCCTTTTGTTGCTTTGTGTTTTGGGCTAGAACCAGAACAATTTCACGATCCGTTCTCTGCGTCGACTCTAGTTGGTGACTCTATTACGATCGTGCGAGTCTATAGGAATTGTGTTGTCACAGTGCGTGGTTGGGATACCACGACCGATCTTATTGAGTTAGAAATGGTAGATTTTGATGTAATTATGGGCATGGATTGGCTCTATTCGTGCTTTGCTAAACTCGACTACCGAATCAGAATTATGAGGCTTGAGTTTCCTAATGAACCAGTTATCGAGTAGTAGGGGACTAATGTGGTGCCAAGAGGTAAGTTTATTTCCTACCTTAAGGCCTCAAAGATTATCAGAGAAGGGTGCTTCTACCATTTGGTCCGGGTTGCGGACACCACTTCAGAGGTGCCTACTTCCGAGTCCGTGCCTGTTGTGAATGAATTTCTTGAAGTATTTCTGGATGAGCTTCCTGGGGTTCCACCAGGTAGAGAGATCGATTTCGGGATTGATGTATTGCCATATACGCAGCCAATATCTATTCCCCTCTATAGAATGGCGCCGACGGAATTGAGGGAGTTAAAGGAGCAATTGAAAGATCTATTAGAAAATGGTTTCATTAGTCCAAGTGTGTCGCCTTGGGGCGCACCGGTTCTGTTTGTCAGAAAGAAAGATGGGTCGCTCCGGATATGTATTGACTATTGGCAGCTCAACAAGGTCACCATAAAAAACAAATACCCATTGTCGTGGATAGATGATTTGTTCGACCAGTTGCAAGGTGCTAGGTTCTTCTTAAAGATTGATTTATGGTCCGGGTATCACCAATTGAAGGTCAGGGAGAAGGATGTTCCTAAGACCGCCTTTAGGACTCGTTATGGGCACTTCGAATTCTTGGTAATTTCTTTTGGGTTAACTAATGCCCCGACAGCTTTTATGGATCTTATGAATCGGATTTTCAAGCCGTTTCTTGACTCTTTCGTGATAGTCTTCATTGACGATATCCTTGTTTATTCGCGAAGTCAGGACGATCATGCTAATCACCTCAGGGCAGTTCTGCAGACTCTCCATCAGCACCAGTTGTATGCAAAGTTCTCAAAGTGTGAGTTTTGGCTAGAATCAGTTTGGGCCATGTTGTTTCCAGGGAAGGGATTCGAGTGGATCCCCAAAATATAGCAGCAGTGAATTATTGGACTAGGCCAACGACCCCGACAGAGATTCGTATTTTCTTGGGTTTAGCTGGATATTATCGGAGATTTGTGGAGGGATTCTCTACTCTCGCCTCCCTGTTGACTAAGCTGACGCAGAAAACGGTTAAGTTTCAATGGTCCAATGCTTGTGAAAAGAGTTTTCAATAATTGAATCAAGATTGACTTCGGTACCAATGTTGACCTTGTCGGAAGGTTCAGAAGGGGTTGTGGTGTATTGTGATGCTTCAAGGGTTGGTTTGGGGTGTGTAGTGATGAAATGTGGTAAGGTAATAGTGTATGCTTCTAGGCAGCTCAAAAATCACGAGAAGAATTACCCGACGCATGATTTGGAGCTCGCGGCGGTTGTGTTTGCATTGAAAATCTGGCGGCATTATCTTTATGGGGTCCATGTGGACGTGTTCACAGACCACAAGAGTCTTCAGTATTTATTCAAACAAAAGGAGTTGAACTTAAGGCAGCGAAGGTGGTTAGAATTGTTCAATGGTTATGATATGGATATTTTGTACCATCTAGGGAAGGCTAACGTGGTAGTCGACGCTCTTAGTCGAAAATCCATAGGTAGCCTGGCTCATTTGGAAGCAGGTTAGAGGCCTTTGGCTCGGGAGGTTTATCAGTTGGCCGGTCTACGGGTCTGTCTTTCGGTCTCAGATGAGGGGGATGTCGTGGTGCGTAATGGAGCGGAGTCTTCACTTGTAGTGGAAGTCAAGGGAAAGCAATTCAGGGATCCAGCTTTGGCACAGTTGAGGGAAGCAATTTTGGATCACAAGATTTTAGCATTTTCACTCGGCAATGATGACAGTGTTTTGCGCTGCCAAGAGAGGTTATATGTTCCGGATGTGGATAATCTTCGGGAGAGGGTTATGGAGGAGGCTCACAATTCTAGGTATTCCGTACACCCAGGCTCTACAAAAATGTATCGCGATCTCAAGGAGATTTATTGGTGGAATGGCATGAAGAGGGGTGTGGCGGACTTTGTGGCTAGGTGTCCGAATTTTCAGCAAGTGAAGGGCGAGCATCAGAGGTCCGGTGGTTTGGCACAGCTCATGGAAATACCAACATGTAAATGGGAGATGATCAATATGGACTTTGTGGTGGGGTTACCCCGCACTCAGCGCAAGTTCGACTCAATTTGGGTAATAGTGGATCGGCTCACGAAGTCGGTGCATTTCCTGCCAGTCAAGTCCACTGATACTGCTGAACGGTACGCTCAGTTGTATATCAAATAAATAGTCAGGTTCCATGGCACTCCAGTATCTATTATCTTGGATCGAGGGGCCCAATTCACAACTAACGTTTGGAAGAAATTTCAGCAAGGATTGGGTACGCAGGTAAATCTCAGCACAACTTTTCACCCGCAGACAGACGGCCAGGCAGAGCGGACTATTCAAACTCTTGAAGACATGTTACGGGCTCGTGTATTATATTTCAAAGGTAGCTGGGATGATCACTTGCCGCTTATAGAATTTGCTTACAATAACAATTTCCATGCTAGTATTCAGATGGCCCCATTTGAGGCATTATACGGAAGAAGGTGTAGGTCGCCGATCGGATGGTTCGAGGTTGGTGAGGCGGAACTTCTTGGACCAGACCTTGTGCACCAAGGTATGGAAAAAGTTAGAGTCATTCTGGAGAAGATGAAGACTGCTTAGAGTCGCTAGAAATACTATGCGGACGTTCGTCGAATATATTTGGAGTTTCAAGTAGACGATTGGGTATTCTTGAAGGTGTCTCCCATGAAGGGAGTAATGCGGTTTGGTAAGAAAGGGAAATTGAGCCTGAGGTATGTCGGGCCATATCGGATTTCTCAAAGGATAGGGCAGGTAGCGTATAGGCTGGAATTGCCCCCTGAAATGTCATTAGTGCATCCAGTATTTCATGTGTTCATGTTAAAGAAGGTAATTGGAGATCCAGCTTCCATCGTGCCAGTTGAGAACATTGAAATTAATGAAGAACTGTCATATGAAGAGGTTCTGGTTGCTATTCTTGATAGTCTAGTTCGTATGTTGAGAAACAAAGAGGTCGCTTCGGTTAAAGTATTATGGAGGAATCAACAAGTCGAAGAAGCCACGTGGGAAGCGGAAAATGAAATGAAAGAGAAATATCCCCATTTGTTTGAATAAGTCTAGTAGTGGTAGTGAGAACTGCCTTCTCTAAGCAATTACACCCTTGTGTCAAATTTTGTGCAAGAACACCTCACTCCTCTAATTATCCTACTATTGTAACTTCTCAAAGTGGTACCACATTTGCAGATGTTATGAATAGTTGGATCATGTGCAAATCCTTGAAATAGCTGAATTATGTGCAACTCAGTGTAATAACCGAATTATGTGCAAGTTGTTGGAGTAATTGAAAATGTGTGAAATTGGTTAAAAGTGTGTTTCAGGGGCTCTCTAGCGGGTAGATAGGCCTAATTACAAAGGAAACTCTGGAAAACATTTTGGAAAATATCGAAGTTAGTGAAAGTTGGGGGTTGGAATCTTGTGTTTTCATACCCAAATGATTCCCCGATCCTCATTCGAGGATGAATGATTTTAAGTAGGGGAGGATCTAAAGACCCGTAAATTTTTTAACTAAAAGCGATGCCCGGGTAGGCTCTCATGTTGTTATAATTGTAGAAATTCTTAAAAATGGACCCTTTTGAAGTAAAAGTACCCCGGAACTTAAAAGATATAATTTCCCAGAATTACACAGATCTGCGGTCCACTATGCGATCGCAGATCAGATAAGCGGACCACATAGTGGTCGCATACCTGGACAGTTGTTGTCCATTTCAAGGACAACTTTTCGGCCCAAGATGCGATCGCATTTTGATAATGCGGGCCGCATAGTTATCAGATTCCTGCACCTTGACTCTTGCGGAGGGAGTTATGCGGCGCACTATGCGATCGCATAACAGGTATGCGGACCGCATAGTGGTCGCATACCTGGGCAACCTGCTCTCCTTTTTGGCCCAGCTGAGGGCTATTTATGCGACAGGAATGCGGACCACATAACAGGAATGCGATCGCATTCCTGACCGCATTTCCTGCTTCAGAGCTTCTAATTTCTGATTTTTAAAACTCGACCCCTAGTTTAATTAAACACCCATCCCCTTCATTTTTAACATCTATCTGACTAAAATAGAGAGAAGGGAGAGTGAGTTTAGTGAGAGAATGTCATCTCCTTTATCAAATCAGTCCACCACCTCTACTCAGGCTGGGAAATCTTCGAGTAGTCGTTGTCTTCTTCACCACAAGAGGTGAGTCTTCACCCTATTTCCCCAAATTCTCATATTTTAGTTAAGAATAAAACACACATAGTTTGTTCTTGAGGATGAAAGTTAAGACCTTGCGTGCATATGAATAGTCTTCCATAATCTAGTAAAGGGAAGCAAGTTAGAGTAGTCTTTCACTAAAAATGGTTTAGTTGATCTAAGGGATCACATAGTGTTTGATAAAATGACCAAATGAGTTCATGATTTCTAACTCTAAGTCTAAGCATGTCATCTTGTAAATTAGATTGAAGGCGTTAGAAGGTCCGGTGGTTT
This sequence comes from Nicotiana undulata, assembly GCA_005239495.1. NCBI lineage: Eukaryota > Viridiplantae > Streptophyta > Magnoliopsida > Solanales > Solanaceae > Nicotiana > Nicotiana undulata. Next base: position 43,019 of record ML272923.1, read on the forward strand.
GAGAATAGATATTGAAGGGAACTACCAACTCGAGGTACGTATGGCTAACTTTAATCTTTGTAGAGTCGCCTTGTTGGTGTCCGAGCATTAGGTATGTATTCCGGGTTTGATTGTGTTTGAATCAGATGTTCTATTATGATTAGATGAAAGGTTCTGTTCTCTGAATGCCTTAGTTGATTTTCCATGCCACCATGCTATCTGAGATTGTGAACTGTGATTCCTTGTAATTACTCTATCATGTGCAAAACTCGCCATATGCTTGAATATCTCGGTATGAAAGGAAGTGCTACCAAATGAACGAAATGATAACAAACCCAATTGTTGAATGTATCAAAGTGCTAAAGGTTGTGTAACAAACAATGGAAAGGAAATATGGGTTGATTTAATTAAGCTAAATGATTATGGCACATCGTACATGACTCACTGTTTGGTAAAAGTTATTGTGCCCTTGATTTCACATTGTTGTTTGGTTGTTATGAATTTATACTCTTTATGATAGAAATCCTTGTAATTGAATTATTGGTTGTTGTTGCTATCAATATGATTGTACGGTGGGATCGGGTTGCGCGCCGCAACAAGCGAAATAAGGGTGGTATGTCGAGAAGTAATAAGGGTGGAATGTGATTGTACGGTGGGTTCGGGTTGCGCGCCACAACAGGTGAAATAAGGATTATATGTTGAGAAGTAATAAGGGTGGAATTTGATTGTACGGTGGGATCGGGTTGCACGCCGCAACAGAAGAAATAAGGGTGGAATGATGAGAAGAAATAAGGGTGGACTATGAAGAAGCTGTGATTATCTGTATCTCTATGCAATAATCGTTTGGTTTCTTTGACTGCTTCTATCTGTGCACTTCTTGATTTTACTTAGAGTAGAGTTTTTTCATACATACTAGTACTATTCCATGGTACTAACGTCCCTTTTTTCGGGGGCGCTACACCTTTTATATGGATGTAGGTGGTTCTATAGCAGGTAGCTCCGTCCGCCGATAGTGGTGCCCTCTCTTCATCCCTTCAGCAGTACTGGTGAGCCCCATTCCTCTCGGGGCCGTGCGTAGTCCATGTTAAATTTTTGTATATTCTGGTTCTCTTAAGGTATAGCCAGGGCCTTGTTGCCGGCAAGTATGTATACTCTTCCCGTACCTTTAGAGGCTCCGTAGACACTGTGTGGGTTGTATACATTTTGGGGTAGTAGTTGTAATTATTCGTAATCGTGGTCCCGTATTGGAAATGTTGTGCTTAGTTTTTGTATTTTGGGATTACCAAATGTTGAAGCTTTAAAAGAGGAAAATGGACTTATGTTGTAAATTCATACTTTGGTTCCATTTGCTATTTCATTTATAGATCAGTATATTATAAATACAGGGTAATGCGTTGGGTAGGAAAGGCAATCATGGTCCGCTTGACCGGAATCATCCGGTTAGGCGCCGGTCTCGTCCCTCGGTTTTGGGGTGTGACAGTCACTTCTCCTGCTCTCACGATCAGCAGCCCATCTCTTCTCGGCCCGAGCATCGGCAGCATCCTTCAAATAGATGGTCACTTTCTTATCAGCCTTAGCTTGAATCTCTTCAGCTTCGGCCCGGGCATCCACAATCTCGGCCTTCATCTTCAAGAGATCAGAATCGAGCTTTACAATCTTGCTCGTCCGGATCGAGCCATTCTCATGAGAATTCTGGAGTTGCACCTCGAGGGCTGAAACCTTCGCCAAAGCATTCTTCTTGGATACCACTTGGACATCAATTTGAGCCCTTAGCTTGCTACACTCATGGTTGGCTTGGCCAACTTTTCCCCAGAGGCGTTCCAAGTCCTCCGTCTTTCTCTGCAACTGTAATATCAGAATATTAATCTTCGAAGATAGGAGAAGAAACATACACGCCCTTAAAACCAAGGTTACCTGTCCCTCAAGGTGGCCTTTGTAGCTTTGGCTACGATTCACTTCACAGCGGAGGTGTATCAACTCCTTAGTTCTTTTATCACAAAGGAGTCGGAGGGATTTCTCCCCGTCCAAAGCTCTTGGCAAATGAGCCTCACAACGAAGAAACTCGGACTTGATCTTGTCAAACGCCTATGAAAGAGAAGCTTCAGTTGGAAAATAAAAACACGGAGTTAAGCAAGACATAAAGGTCATCAAGCTTATCAAAGATCAAAATCGATGAGCCTTCTCGAAGGCCGAGTGAGCATCACCTGGTCTGGCCTCTTCGGCCTCAGCTGAACCATCTTGAGTGGGGACATAATCATTAGGGATTCCACTCCTATCGGCGGCCCCTGGCCCCGAACATCCCCTGAAGTACCTTTGATGGGAGAAGAAGGTGGCGGCAGAAGACCCTTTTCCCTTGAAGTACCTTCATCCGGGGAAGAAGATGGTGGCAAAGGAGGAACCGCTCCCCCAAGGCTGGAGACCTCAGGCTTGACATGCTCGGCTTCATCCCCTTTACGCCTCTGGGCAGCCTTGCTTCACGGTGAGCTTCCTCGCCCACCGCGGACTCCTTCCGCTTATTATCATTCTTCATCCCAGAAGCCAAAGACCCCTCCTCCTCTCCAAGAGGAATGCCTGCAATGAAAAAGTTAATAAAAGGGAAAGTTTCGCACTCACGACGGTGGTCGGCCTCCCATCCACCATTCAATAGGTCTTGCCACTTACATTCATCGTAAGTCGAGCAGGCCGCCAACCTTCGAGTCCAATCCGCCAGGTCGGGGGACCTCAAATGGCAACCACGGAGTTGCTGCAAAAGTTAAAAGAAGACATTATTACGGAGTCCGCCTCCACTATAAACAAAATAATGAAACCACGAGTATACCACTTACGTGTGAAATTCCATCTCTCAGGAAAGGGCATGAACTATGCCGAGTAATATCGGCGGTCCACACTAGTACAAATTGTCTCATCCACCCTCGGTCCAAGTCTTCTTCATCGCCGGCTACAAGGGGCTGGGTGGATCGACGTCGAAGAGTGATCAGGCCCCGATAGTGCGAGGGCTTGTACAATATGATGAGATGACTAAGGGTGAACATTAGCCCGGCTTTATCCGTGAAGAACCTTATCATCAGCACTATCCACCAAGAAGACGGGTGAACCTGTGCCAGGGTAACCCGATATCTCCTACAAAGGTCAAGCACGACTCTGTCAAGAGGGCCCAATGTAAAAGGGTATGTATACACGTTCAAAAACCCCTCTACATGGGCCATGATATCTTCTTCCAAGGTGGGTACTTGCTACAAAGCCTCTAAGATTATTTGACATCAAATGGGACAGGGTACCGGCCTACCCATAAGTTTGTAGAAAAACTCTGATACAATGACATAGACTCGGCTGCACTCCGAATGAGGTGGAGTCTTACCGATCCTTCGCTGAAAGCCAATCTCGTCTACTATGAGGGCTCGTCAAACTGATTGTTTATACCTGCAGGCATGAATGAAGCGTCCCCAACAAAAGGACGTCAGTACGAATAATGTACTGAGTATGTAAGTCAGAAAAGTATAAATAAGAATAGTAATGTAAAGAGAGATGTAGGAGATACAACCTGTAGCATCTGAGTGCCTCTAAGAGATAATAACATGAAATGCGTGATACATATATATACATAACCTTTTAAAAACATCCGCCTCTATGGGCATAATCATCAACATAGAACATTCGCCTCTGTGGGCATCATCATCATCATATCATACCCGGCCTCAAAGAGGACTCAGTAAACCCAACTGATCAGTGGTTGCACAATAGGTGCCATACCCGGCCGACTATAGCGCGGCTCGGTAGAGTAAAATAGATACGTATATATATAATGCATGTAGGACTCAATGGAATCATATACTGAATCTTTCGGAGTGACGTAAGGTCGATATTCTCCGTACACGTTATTAGGACTAACTCCTCATCAAGAATCTTATAAGAATCAGGAAGTACCAACAACATTGATACCATAATAATAAGAAAAACAACCTCAACATCAATTGTTCCATAAGAAGGGAAATAATATAAGTACTGCTAGCTTCTAAGAGTAGAGTATCTTTGGAAGCTCGTTCATTTGTATTATTTGGATCATGCTAAAAAAAGAAAGAAGGAATAGCCTTAACATACCTGAGTCGATTCTGCACGCAAGACTCGGGAAAGGTTGTCTAACGTGCTAAAGTGTTTGAAGAAAGCTAAAACCGAATATTAGGGGGCGAGAGTTTGATACATCTGGCCGGTATATCGTCTCACAATTGGTGAACAATCAAAAGTCTATTGTGTACCTTTCTCTGTCGCAGCTACTTGTGTTCAACTAAACACAATTGTGATTCCATACTGATTCTACTTGTTTTTTCTCAAAGACTGTAACTTTATCTCCAAAGATTATTAACCCCCAATCCCATATGGCAACAACTTTCAGCTTATAATATTATGCCCTTGCAATTGTTAGCTTCAAATTAGAGTGAAGGCTATTTGAGAAGAAGATTGTGGAGCCAAATCAATTGAGTAGGAAAATATCAAGGTGTTGAATGAACAAGAAGAATTGAGGTATGCCCATCAATTATTTTTTTGTGACTAAATTATTGTAGTACCAAGAAATTGAATAATGATTGCAACGAGAGAATTAGAGAAGCAAACAAGCCTTGAACTAATCACTAGTCATTCATGGAAATGAGGGGGTGCTGCCACGTGGGGTGGGTTAGTCTTATCCAAACTTTTCTTAATTAAATAGTTAATCTCTCATTAATCAATAATTAACCAAGTACTCATATAATTAAGAATTATTTCAAATTATTTAAAATTTTATTTATTTTTAATACACTTTACGTACCCTACTATCGTGGTCATATGGTACCATATAAAATAAATATATACACTATTATTCCATTAAAATATCCATGTAAAAATACATATAGTTTTTCAAATTTTAATTTTCCTAATCTCATATAAAGAGTAAAAGCTTTCGTACGCTTAATTCTTAAAATGGTAAAAGATATCCTTTTTTTTCTTGTAAGAAAATAATTTCTATCTTTACAATAAAGAAAATCTTATAACTTTTCTATATTATGTGCATAATTTACCATATCCGAAAATAGTAATAATGGTAACTATCCAAAATTATACTTTGTAAAACTTTTACTAAAATACTCCACTTAAAAGAAAATACCACCCTTACATAATATCTAATGTATTAGGCTTAGTTATGTACTGTTCTCTAAATTTGCATGTATACTTTATTTACTACTTAATATTGTCTTAGCTTATCTTCTTATAGATTACATATATGTAATATAAATCTTATTTGACAAAGAAAGCGATAGTTTTGACCTAACAATCATTTATAGGTGTATACTTCTTGATGACAGTGCAACTACGAACACAAATTAAAAGATATCAAATAATTTTCACAATTGAATAATGACAGCTGTAATTGTCCGTGTCTAGTACAAAACTAAATTATTATTATTTTTTTTTTTACTAACAAGAGCATTGCATTTACCCAAATTAATAGTATCAATACATATGTCATTTTGATGGAGAGTAGAAGCTATAGTCCAGAAGTAAACGAAATAATTCTCAAAGCTATTAGCGAACTGATAATTCCAAAGTTGAAACTTACGGGATATAACATCTTTCCCCCCTTTATAAACATTCGTCCTCGAATGTTAACTCTTAGAGATTTACAGAATTTTCACTGGGGTCTCCTCTCCACATACATATCAATGATTTCACTGCCCCCATTTTCTTCTACGACTGTTTCTCTGCTACATCATCAACTTCTTGTTATTTTCCTAACAAGTAATCATGCTACGTCTTGCAGACTTCTCTTTTGCTTCTTTTTTCTACTCTCTTAAAATTACTAAAGTAATTAAACATGAGGTCCAATACTGCAACTTAATTTTTTAATAGTTGACTATCTGAATATAAGTATTAATTTTGTGATTGAAATTATCTTTATGTGATCTTACTGTAATTATATTTTATTGATGTCTATTCAGAATTTTTGATTACTATAGAAGTTGTCATCATTATATATTGGAAGCTGAAATTAGCAACTTGAGGTTTTAAACATATATTTAGTACTTCTTGTATTTTTCAAAAATGTGCACTTTACTTCTATGACTTGTGCACTCCCATTCTCGATTTTCACTTAAAGTCCCATGAGTTCTATCTCTCTTTGCACTTTGCGCTTTTGATACTGCAAATGGCCTGCACTCCATGGTATAATAGGCACCAGACATAAAAAAAAATGGAGTCACCACATGCCAAAATGCCTTATATTTAGGTATATCGACGAACTAGGATCAGCTTCAACTGGCCATCTTTTTGTATAGTCATTAAAATAACACCAGACTAAACAGTCTACCAAAGTTGAGCACACAAGAAAGTTGGCTAGTTATTTCTAAATGAAATTAACGGGAAAACTACTAGGGGCAACAACAAAAAAATCAGTAACCACTAACACACAGCATAGCCAAAATATAAGCATGCAAGAAAATTCACAACATTTTCTACTTGAGTATCTCGTATCTTCTTCACCTTTAACTTACTTACCTTGCATCGTATCTTCTGTTTCTTTCATAACTTCCCTTACATATAAGTGAAAATTACACCTTATGCTCTACTGTGATACCTGCACCTCTGGTGCATACAAAATCTGGCGAAAGCTTCATACAAACTTGTAACGACCCAGCCGGTCATTTTGTGTGTTGGGACTCCGTTCCCGTAAATGAATCTTTCCATAGAGGCTACTCGTGCCTTATGACTTGTGTGGGCAGGTAGTTCGAGATTCAGAAGTGATTTGGCAAGTTCAGGAACACTTGGTTCCTGAAGGCTAGCCTATTTGGCTAATTTTGGTTCCGAGCAGCATTTTGAGCAAACAACCTCAGAATCGAGTGCTGACAGCTCCAGCAGCTTGGGATGGTGATTTCGGACTTGAGCGTATGTTCGTCTCGGGTTTCTGATGACCCGGGAGTATTTCGACACCTGAATTGGAATTCAGGATTTCATAAGATTTAGAATTCAGCCTGGAATTGGACCTCATGATATCATGGTCCGAATAGAATTCCGGAACTAGAAATAGTTCCGTATAGTCATTTATGACTTGTCCGCAAAATTTGGGGTCATTCCGAGAATAATAGACCCGTTCGGCGTATTGGTGAGCCATTTGAATTTTCTTGAAAACTTAAGTTTGAAACTAAGGGGTTTTGGAGAGTGATTTCTAGTTTGGACGATGTTTTTAGTGTTCTGGGAGCTCGAGCAAGTCCGTCATATGATTTGGTATTGGTTGGTGTAATTTGTCGAGGGCTCGGGTGGGCCCAGGGGTCTCCCGGACCCCAAGCGGGGTCAAAAACCAGCAATTTCATAGCTGGTGGGAATTTTCTGGTGTGACCGCCCCTACGGTCCATGAGCCGCAGGCGCGAGGCTCGTACCAGCGGCCAATCCATCACAGGAGCGGCTTTTGTCGCAGGAGTGACCTTCCTTCCGCAGGAGCGGCTCCGCAGGCGCGACCTTCCCCAGGGCCCAGGCCAATAGCAGGCGCGGCCAATTTCACGCAAGTGCGAGTCCGCACCTGCGATCCAAAGTCCGCAAGAGCGAGCTCCCCCAGGGCCCAGGCCAATCGCAGGCGTGACCCTTTTTCCGCAGGTGCGAGTCCGCACTTGCGAACCAAGGGCCGCAGGGGCGGAAACTGCTGGGCAGTTCTATAAAAGCCCCATTTCGTTATTTTTCTTCCCAAACTCGATTTTCCTCCATTGTTGAGACCCCTAGGAGCTCCAGATCAGTTGTGGCGAGTCATTTACTCAGGTAAGTAATTCTTTGGCTTCCCGCATGTTTATAACTTCGATTCTTGAGGAATTTCCACTTCCAAAATTCATAAAAATCCATGGGAAGGCTTGGGAAAAATAGAGGGTTTTGAGAAAATTGAATTTCTGATTTTTGGGCTATTATAGGATGATTAATTTAGTTAATCTTGATCCTTAGGCGACGTATAGCGCATTTCTTCAAGAATCGTAATTTTCCGGACGCCGAGGCTCGGAGTTGAATATTCCAAGTACGTCAAGAATGTGTTTTAAGGGAAATCTTTGATAAATCCTCCTCGATTCCTCCTAAATTGATATAATTATGTCTTTTTTGGCTAGTTGCGAGCCATCGAAGGTAATTCGGAGGATTCGTGCGTCTTGTTGATTGGTCCGTTGACCGGAGGAGTACCTGTCCAGGTGAGTCTCCTTTCCAAACTTTGTAAGGGGGAAATGTCCCCTAGGCTCCTTGTTGCTAATTGTGATTGTTGAGGGGGCTGCGTACGTACCATGTGACGAGAGTCTGTACGTAGCATCTATACTGTATGTTGGGTAGCCGTAGGACCCACGAGCATGTTCTAGTTGTATGTTTGATATTATCTGATGCTTTGTACAAGTTATTTGCCGATATATGATGAAATGGAGCTATG
>ML272924.1:3044-48362 GCA_005239495.1 Nicotiana undulata
TTTTCATCTATAGCAGCCCCTATGACCAAGTTGACGCAGAAGGGTGTTCAGTTCAGATGGTCTGAGGAGTGTGAAGCAAGCTTTCAGAAGCTCAAGACAACATTGACCACATCACCAGTGTTGGTATTGCCCAAAGGTTCAGGTTCTTATACCGTGTATTGTGATGCTTCGCGGATTGGGCTTGGTGCAGTGTTGATGCAGGATGGGAAGGTTCTAGCCTATGCTTCTCGTTAGTTGAAGATTCATGAGAAGAACTATCCAGTCCATGATTTGGAGTTTGCAGCTATTGTTCATGCCTTGAAGATGGAGGCACTATTTGTATGGGGTGCCGTGTGAGGTATTCACTGATCATAAGAGCTTGAAATACTTGTTTAAGGAAAAGGAGTTGAATATGAGGTAGAGGAGGTGGTTAGAGTTGCTGAAGGATTATGATATTACTATTCTCTATCACCCGGGAAAGGCCAATGTAGTGGTCGATGCTTTGAGCCGGAAGTCAATCAGTATGGGTAGCTTGGCCTATTTATCAGTTGGAGAGCGACCTTTGGCTTTGGATGTTCAGGTTTTAGCCAATCGTTTTGTAAGATTAGAGGTTTCTGAGGCGGGCAGTGTTTTGGCCCATACCGTCGCTCGTTCTTCATTGCATGATCGTATTCGCGCCAGGCAGTATGCTGATCGTCATTTGTGTGCTCTTAGAGATGCGGTTTGGCACGGACGTGCCAAGAAGGTCATAGTCGATGCCGAGGCAGTGTTGAGATTGCAGGGTCGTATATGTGTTCCTGATGTGGACGACATTAGTGAGTTCATATTGCAGGAGGCCCAAAGTTTCTGGTATTCCATTCATCCGGGTGCCGCGAAGATGTACCAGGACTTGCGGCAGCATTATTGGTGGCGTAGAATGAAGAAGGATATTGTGGCTTATGTAGCTCGGTGCTTGAATTGTCAGCAGGTTAAGTATGAGCACCAGAGACCCGGTGGTTTGATGCAGCAGATTCAGCTTCCCGAGTGGAAGTGGGAGCGTATCACGATGGATTTTGTAGTTGGACTCCCACGGACTCAGAGGATGGTTGATGCAGTATGGGTTGTTGTGGATAGGCTGACCAAGTCAGCACATTTCATTCCTGTGTCAGTTTCATATTCAGTAGAGAAGTTGGCAAAGATCTACATGAGAGAGATTGTCAGATTGCATGGCATGCCCTTATCTATTATATCAGACCGAGGTACTCAGTTTACCTCCTATTTCTAGAGAGTATTTCAGAGAGAGTTGGGCACTCATATTGATTTGATCACATCATTTCATCCTCAGACGGACGGGCAGTCCGAGCGCACTATTCCGATTTTGGAGGATATTTTGCGGGCCTGTGTTATTGATTTTGGTGGGTCATGGGATCAAATCTTGCCTTTAGCTGAGTTTGCCTACAACAACAGTTACCAGTCGAGAATTCAGATGGCTCCATATGAGGCATTGTATGGTAAGCGATGTCGGTCTCCAGTCGGATGGTTTGAGCCCGGAGAGGCTAGGTTATTGGGTTCTGAGTTAGTCCAGGATGCCTTGGACAAGGTGAAAAGTATTCAGGATAGACTTCGTACAGTTCAGTCCAGACAAAAGAGTTATGCAGATCGTAGAGTTCGAGATTTGTCTTTCATGGTAGGAGACCAGGTATTCCTTCGAGTGTCGCTTATGAAGGGCGTGATGAGATTCGGAAAGAAGGGCAAGTTGAGCCCTAGGTATATTGGTCCATTTGAGATTTTGGATAAGGTAGGAGAGGTGGCCTACAGACTTGCCTTGCCACCGAATTTATCAGCAGTGCATCCAGTGTTTCATGTATCTATGCTCCGGAGGGACATTGCAGATCCTTCTCATGTTCTTGACTTCAGCGGTGTCCAGTTGGACAAGGATCTGACTTATGAGGAGGAGTCGGTAGCTATATTAGATAGGCAGGTTCGCCAGTTGATGTCGAAGAGTTATCCTTTGGTCCGTGTTCAGTGGAGAGGTCAGCCTGCCGAGGCAGCTACTTGGGAGTCCGAGTCCGATATGAGGAGTCGTTATCCCCACTTTTTCTCAAACTCGGGTATTTTTCTATGTCCGTTCGAGGACGAACGTTTGTTTTAGAGGTGGATATTGTGATGACCCAAAAGGTCATCGTAAGTAATTCTAGCTAAATCAGTGTTCCGAGGCCCCGAAAGCCTCTGTTAGTCTCACCTCGATATGCGTGCGTAGCCTGGGAGTATAGCCGGAAAGTCTGTATGTTGAAATTTAATGAAAATGGAATTTTAGGATAATTAAATGAATAAAGTTAACTTTGGTCAACATTTTTAGTAAACGGACCCGGACTCGTGATTTGAAGGTCCCGGACCCGTGATTTGACGGTCCCGGAGGATCCGTAGGAAACTATGGGACTTAGGCGTATGCCCGGAATCGAATTCCGAGGTCCCAAGCCCGAGAAATGAATGTTTAAAGAAAATTATTGTCTGAAAATAATAATGGTTTTTGAAAATAAACTTTGATGTGAAAACCATGTTACCGGGACCGTATTATGGTTCCGTAGCCCGGAACAGGTTTAATATATGTTATGTGACTTATCTGTGAAGTTTGGTGTAAAACGGACTTGAAATGACGTGTTTCGGATCAAAATTGGAAAAAATAAGCTTTATGAAGTTTTAAGAAAATTCTAAGAGTTTTGAGATTTAATTCGATGATTTTGATGATGTTTCGATGATTTAAATGCTTGAATCAGTCCGTAGGAGGATTTGGGAGTCGTGTGTGTTTTTGGTTTTGAGCCCCGAGTGCTCGGGTGTGTTTCAGGTAGGTATTCGGGGTGTTTTAACTCATGAAAACACTGCTGGTGCACCCATTTCTGGTGTGCCCGCACCTGCGAGCCTAGGGACGCAGGTGCGAGACCGCAGGCGCGACGCCAAGTCCGGAGGTGCGGTCCACCTCGCAGGCACGGACCAGACGTCGCAGGTGCGGCTTCGCAGGGGCGTCAAGTTTTCCGCAGGTGCGGCCCCTTCTGGGCCTGACCTAAGTCCGCAGGTGCGACCATTTTTCCGCACCTGCGATACCGCAGGTGCAAGCCTTCCTTCCGCAGGTGCGAGATTCGTCCAGTGATTTTTCTTAAGTCCAAAAAAAACCCATTACGGGATTTCATTATTTTCAGCCTTCTCCTTCTTCTCCAACCTCCATTGAAGACCTCCAAGCCAATTCTCCCTCCATAGCCTCTTGGGTAAGCTTCCTAACATCTATTTCTCCCATTTTACTTCTATAATCACTAGAACCTAGGCCTAAAATCCTAAAAATCAAAGTAGAAATTAAGGGTTTTGGGTAGAGTTAGTTTTTTTTTTTTGGGAAATTGGGTGATTCAACCTCAATTTGGGGTCGGATCTTGAAACAAATCATATTTTTGAACTCGTGGGGTTATGGGTGATCGGGTTTGGGTCCGAGCCTCGTGTTTGGACCAAGCAGGCCTAGGGTCGAATTTTGGTATTTTTTGAAGAATGCTAGAAATTGAATATCTAGGCTATGGGATTGTGTTATTGAGTCTTTATTGATATTATTGACTTAATTATGCCTAGATATGTTTGCTTCGGAGTCGGATTATAAAGGAAAGACGGTCTTAGAGGGTTGATTGCTATACTTTGGACCCGAGGTAAGTGTCTTGCCTAACTTTGGTGAGGGAATAGGTATTATTTGCTATGTGCTAAGTGATTATCATGTTCATTGCATAGGTGAGGTGACGAATACCTATGCAATGTGTGTCAAGCATGCCCGTGAGTCTATTTTGATATGAATTGTAGTATTTCTCCCATGTTTATCATATTATGAGGTTGTCTCTACTTGGTAAATTATTCTTGTTGAAAGTATTGGTTGTTGAGATTAAAAAGTGTTGATACGATTGAGAATCCAAGTGATAAATATACAATTAAGTTGATTGGTTATAGCTGAGACCCTTGTCGGGCAATTGTTGTGATATTGATTGATGTTTTCTTTTTGCCGGGTAATTGTTGTGATATTGATTGATGTTTTCCCCTTTCCGGGTGATGTTGAAATGTATTTCCACTATGATGTACTCCTTTCCATTATATCTCTCATTGTTTGGTGAGGAAGAGTGTAAAGCACGAAGGGTGATGTCGTGCCATGATAATTGATTACATTGCATAGTGAGGAAGAGTGTAAAGCACGAATGGTGATGTCGTGTCATGATATTTGATTACATAGCATAGTGAGGAAGAGTGTAAAGCAGTAAGGGTGATGTCGTGCCATGATTCATAATGATTATAAGCACGAAGGTTAATGTCGTGCCACGATTTACATTTATTATAAGCATGAAGGTTAAGGTCGTGCCATGATTTATATTGCCTTACATTGTACATTGCATTGTGAGGAAGAGAGTAAAAGCACGAAGGGTGATGCCGTGCCATTATTTACATTTCTGGTATTTGTACTTGTTTCGTTAGCTATTGTGTTAAATTGCCTCCCTTGCTTACCTCTATATGTCAATTTAACTGCTTCATTTCGTTTGTGCCCCTTTACTGCTCCCGTATCCCTTACTTGTCTGCTTATCTCTTGCCTTGTATTATCCCTGTTACCTGCTGTAAAATTGGACAGGTTATCGTTATTGTCAAGTCTAGCCTAGTCACTACTTCGGCCGAGGTTAGGCTCGGCACTTACTCAGTACATGGGATCGGTTGTACTGATGCTACACTGCACTTCTTAATGTTGTGCAGACCCCGCATCCGGACCCAGTGGACCGCATTGAGGGAGTCACCTTCAGTCCACCCAGAGCTTCAAGGTATACCCGCTGGCGTTCGTGGGCCTTCGCGTCTCTCCTGCAATTTGATTTCCTTATTGTCTTACCATTTCTCCTAGTTTTAAGACAATTGTGTATTTCTTTTCAGACTCTGTATTTAGCACTCTGTTTAGATAGTTCGTGAGTTGTGACACCCCGGTTTTGGGGATGCGACGTTATGAATTTTATTATTTCACTTTGCATTTCGAATTTTCATTACACTTCCGCTGTTAAGGATTTTTAAGGTGTTTGTTATTCTGTTCAGTTTGGAAAGGTTTTGACTCTATTACTGTTAACTTGGGTTGAAGTTGTTAGGATTACTTGTGCACGTTGGCTTGTCTAGCGGGTTCAACGTTAGACGCAGTCCCGGCCTGAAGGGTGGGATTTCGGGTCGTGACATGCCCGCAACTCGGGTCTTAAACGTCTTCAATATGGATAGTGAGACAACTAAATGAGAGATTATCCTATCGGTGAATGTAGTTGGAACCATTCAATATACCAAGTTCCACGTAATCGCGGGTGACATGAGGTACAATGTCCTACTCTGAAGGCCTTGGATCCATAACATGAGGGTAGTCTCTTCGACTCTCCTCCAAATGATGAAATTCCCGACGTCGGACGGTGTAAAAACAGTGTCCGAGGAGCAGCATGCTGCAAAAGAAATGTTCGCGTCGATGGGGTAACACCGATATCGACACTATCATCCTCGGAAAGGTAAACAAGAAGCCAAATAACAATCACCGCCACCAGCCTCGACCGAATCGGGGAAGCAGGAAATGGAAGAAGAAGAGGAAGAATTTTTGACCCCTCAAACTTTTGTTGTTCCCGAAGACTCTGACGCCACCAAATCAACGGTCGAAGAGCTGTAGCAGGTTATAATAATCGAGTATCTTCCCAAGCGAAAGGTATACCTGGGAACGGGTTTAACCCCCGAACTCGAGAAGAAGCTTATTCAATTTCTTATTGATAACATAGATTGTTTTTCTTGGTCCCACTTAGACATGACAGGGATCCCACCGGAGATAACAACGCATCGACTAAGCTCAGATCCTAACTTCAGACCGGTGAAACAAAATAGAAGACCCCGGTCCGAGGTAAAGCACACATTCATAAAGGACGAGGTAACTAAACTTCTCAAAATAGAATCTATTCGGGAGGTAAAATATCCCGAATGGTTAGTCAATGTAGTCGTAGTCCCTAAGAAAGGGAATAAACTTAGGAAGTGTGTAGATTATAAAGATTTAAACAAGGCATGTCCCAAAGATTCTTTTCCATTACCTAACATCGATCAAATAATCGACGCCACGACCAACCACGAGATCCTTAGTTTTCTCTATGCCTATTCTGGGTACAATCAAATTCAAATGAACCCGAAAGACCAAGAAAAGACTTCATTTGTCACCAAATATGGAACATATTGTTATAATGTGGAAGGGCTAAAAAATGCTGAAGCTACCTACCAACACCTAGTAAATAAAATGCTCGAAGAACAAATAAGTAAGCCAATGGAAGTATATATTGATGACATGCTAGTTAAGTCCATGCGCGTAGAGGACCATTTGGCACATTTACAGGAAACATTCGAGATACTAAGGAAATGCAACACGAAGCTCAACCCCGAGAAATGTGCTTTCGGGGTCGGTTCTGGAAATTTCCTTGGCTTCATGGTGTCAAATCGGGAAATCGAGATCAACCCCGATAAAATTAAGGCTATCGAATACATCACGCCATGGACAGCGTTAAAGCCGTGTAAAGGCTGACAAGGCGGATAGCTGATTTAGGTCGATTCATCTCGAGGTCGTCGGATCGGAGCCACATATTCTTCTCTTTACTAAAAAAGAAGAACGATTTCTCCTGGACCACGGAATGCCAACAAGCGTTAGAGGAATTAAAGTGATACCTCTCGAGCCTACATTTACTTCACACCTCAAACACAGATGAAAAACTCTACTTGTAGTTGGCAGTTTCAGAGATCGCGGTAAGTGGTGTCCTGGTTCAAGAAGAACAGGGTACGCAATTTCCCGATTATTATGTAAGCCGAACTCTAGGAGAAGCAGAAACTAGATATCCACACTTAGAGAAATTGGCACTTGAACTGATAAGCGCCTCCAGGAAGCTAAAAACATATTTTCATTGTCACCCTATATGTGTATTAACTACGTACCGTTTCATAATGTTTTGCATAAGCCCGAACTGTCGGGACGATTGGCCAAATGGGCCGTCAAACTCAGTGAATACGATATCGAATATCAACCCCGAATGACCAACAAGTCTCAAATTTTAGCGGACTTCGTGGCCGATTTCACGCCAACCCTCGTACCCGGAGTTGAAAAGGAACTTTTGTTAAAATCGAATACATCATCGGGGGTGGACCCTTTTCACAGACGGCGCTTCAAATGTGAAGGGGTCTAGGCTGGGCATCGTTTTGAAGCCGCCCATGGGTCACACTATTAGGCAATCCATCAAAACTTCTAAGTTGGCTAATAATGAGGCCGAGTACGAGGCCACGATTGCAGGTCTCGAACAAGCTAAAAGCTTGGGAGCAGAAGTCATTGAAGCCAACTGTGACTCTTTGCTGGTGGTAAACCAAGTAAATAAAACCTTCGATATTCGAGAGGACAGAATGTAAAGGTATTTGGACAAGTTGCACGTGACTTTTCACCGTTTCAAGGAATGGACCTTACAACACGTACCTCGAGAACAAATTAGCGAAGCCGATGCGCTTGCAAATTTGGGTTCATCAGTCGAGGAGGATGAAATTAGTTCGAGGACTGCCGTTCAACTCTTGAGATACAATATGGAAGAAGGTCACACCGAGATAAACTCTACAAGCTCGACCTGGATTGGAGGAATAAACATATCGAATACTTGAAAAACAGGAAGCTCCCATCGAACCCTAAAGAGTCGAGGGCCCTACAAACCAAAGTTGCTCAAATCACATTGGCTGAAGATGCATTATACAGAAGGACATTCGACATACCATTAGTAGTATGTTTGGGACAAGGTGACACCGATTATGTCCTACGATAGGTCCATGAAGGCACTTATGGGAACCACTCCGGTGCCGAATCACTAATTCACAAAATCATTAGAGCAGGATACTACTGGGGTAGCATGGAAAAAGACACTAAGGAGTTTGTTCAAAAATGTGATAAATGCCAAAGGTTTGCACCGATGATCCACCAGCCCGGAGAACAACTTCATTCGGTCCTATCCCCATGGCCATTCATGAAAAGGGGGATGGATATCGTCAGCCCTCTGCCATCGGCCCCAGGTAAAGCTAAGTTCATTTTATTTATGACTGACTATTTCTCTAAATGGGTTGAAACAGGCTTTAGAGAAATTCAGAGAGAAAGAAGTTATAGACTTCATCTGGGATCACATTGTGTGCCGATTCGGGATACCCGCCGAGATAGTGTGCGATAATGGAAAACAATTTATCGGTACCAAAGTGACGAAGTTCCTCGAAGATCATAAAATAAAAGGATATTATCGACGTTGTATCATCCTAGTGGGAACGGACAGGCCAAATCAATGATAAAGACCATTGTTCAAAACCCAAAGAAAAGGTTGAACGAAGCTTATGGGAAATGGAGAGAAATTCTGCCTGAAGTCCTTTGGGCATATCGAACAACATCGAAGTCCAATACAGGGGCAACCCCGTTCTCCTTAATATATGGCTCCGAAGCCTTGATTCCAGTCGAAGTCGGGGAACCTAACGCCAGATTTCGACATAAAATAGTGGAATCAAATCATGAGGCTATGAATACTAGCCTCGAATTATTGGACGAAAAATGAGAAGTCACACTCGTTTGAATGGCTGCACAAAAGCAACGAATCGAGAGATACTACAATAGGATAACCAACCTTCGCCACTTCAGAGTCGGGGACTTAGTCCTAAGGAAAGTCACCATCAACACTCGAGATCCTAACGAAGGGAAGCTTGACCCAAATAAGGAAGGACCCTACCAAGTCCTCAACATCGACAGAAAGTGATCTTATAAGCTTGGCACGATGGATGGTGAACAACTGCCAAATAATTGGAACATATCACTTCTCAAACGATATTATTGCTAAGGTATGACTCTCCCCCTTTATTCATTTGTATTCGATACTAACTTACTGTAGGTGTTCAATCAAAGACATCGAGACCTTAGGTTTTAAAGCACCCGTTGCACTCTTTTTCCCTTAGATCGGTTTTTGTCCCGAATGGGTTTTTTCGGCAAGGTTTTTAACGAGACAATAATTATATGTGCTACCTGGGAACAATTCAACATTATCCAAGGTTTCATTATAATAAGCCTTGAATACTGGGGGGGGGGGGGGGGGGGGGGGGGGGGGGGGGGGGGGGGCATCACCCTCGGATGTTATATTTTTGAGGAAAGTACTTCGTGTCAAAGAGTCTCGATAGGGAAACTTTGTAATGGGTAAAACGGTCAAATGAACCGTGTCCATATAGATTAGTTGATCCCTAATGTAAAAACATGTACGCATATATGAATTATTCAAAGAAGCATTTTTTCCTTATCAAATATCTTGTGCCTCAAAGAAAATGTTCTACTAAACAAGCTTCATGCTTGTGATTGTGAAAGATAGCTCCAGGGCCAAGCACAAATACACCTCAGACACTCGAGGACTGTCGTCGACAATCAACATACTCGAATTATCTAAACTCGAATCCATAAGACCTCAAAGAGGCACCCCTCGATTTATAGGCCAAGGCCATCATTCTCGGGGACTAACGCTTCGAATAAGTTTGAAGTGTTGCGGGGAAATAAGCCCAAGGGGCATACCCAAAGTCTACGGCCAAACTAACGTGGTTCGGAGACGTCTGAATCCCGCAATAAAAATAGGCCATCGAATTCATTGAAAACTGGTTAAAAAGGCTACCCTCAGTAAAATAATCAAAAGGGCTTCGACAAAATCAGCCTCGATAAACCTTAAGTGGTATCAGATTATCCTAACACAACATGCTAAGGCACAAAAAGCAAAGGGATTTCGGTTGACATTGAACCCTCAAAAACCCCAATGGGTAAATATACATGCTAAGGCATAAAGAAATATTTACTAAGTCTTTAAGCCGAAAGAGGGAAAAGACAACCACCCTTTAGAGGCCATATCGGCCCAATTTAAAGAGCCTAAGTGCAAATACATTTAGAGTTCAAGATCTTGTTCCCACTCAATTCGAACCTAAGGTTTCCACTATTTCAAGCTCTAATAAAAACTCACTCGACTACGGCTCGAGGATTCGTCATTACTCGATACATACATTAAGGGGTCTGTTACTATAAGTTCGAACCTTACTTGAACTCATCTTTAAAAATAGTGCTATTGCGACTTCGATCAAGCCATCCAAAACCAAAGGCCTAAGGGTTTTTCTACCCTAAGTTCGAGAAAATACTCACTCGATTATGGAGGTTATAGCAATCCGATTTAAACAAAAAATTTCACAAGGCAACAAGGTGAGTCAAATTTCTGACAAGGCCTAAAGTATATCAGAATTTTCATAAGGCGAAAACAAAATGAGTTTTCACAGAAATCAGAGACAAACCAGAAAGAAAAGGGATCTTTCATATATGCAAAAGTATTTACAAAGATCACATAGGGTCTTACACAAAAATCCAAAAAAAAAATGAAAAAAATTCTAAGTGCCTTATCCGCCTCGGGAGCTTCATCTTCAGGAGCTTCATCTTCGTCTCCTCTACTCTCGGATCCACTCGTGAAGTCATAATCATCAGAGAGAAAAGCTTTGGCCTCGTCCTCCAGCACCTTCACATTCTTGATATCGTTCGCGAGGTCAAAGCCACGAGTATGCACCTCTTCAAGAGTCTCTCTCCGAGACTGCGCTTAGAATGCTCGGCAATGCAAGATAATCTAACCTGAGCAGCATCAGAGATTTTTTTTGCCTGAGCGTTAGTGGCTTCAGCATTGGCTCGGTAGGCATCCACGACCGCCTCCGCCTCGGATGTGGCCTTTTCAAGCTCAATGGCCAACCGAGTCTCGAGATCTTCAATTTTCTTGGCTCGGGCCAAGCTCTCCTCTTTCACACTTTGGAGCTGACGCTCAACCGAAAATAGCTGGGCTCGAACCGTATCTTTCTCCGAGGAGAGACGGTCTATGTGCTGCTTCCACCCCAAAGTCTCTACCTCTTTCACCTCAGCCTCCTCCCGAAGCTGCGCAATCTTTTCGGCCTTCTGTTGAACCTGCATGATCTAAGTGTTAGTCACCAACGTCAAGTAAATATGTCAAGATTCCCCAAAAAATTTATGTTACTTGCTCGATGAGATCAGCCTGATCTTTATGAGCTCTTGCCAATTCGGCTCGAAGGTCCCTGATCTTCTCTTCTTTTTGCACATAGAGGAGTTTGAGGGCATCTCCTCCGTGAGCCTTTTGAGATCGGCCTCACACCGAGTCAGCTGAGCTAGAGATTTGGAAAACGCATCTCGATGGAGCGTCATAGCCTATGTAGAAAGGAAGGAAATCAGATATAAGGAAATAAAAGCAAATGCAAACATGATAAAGGGGGATACAACTTACTTGATTAAGAAGTTGTTGAGCCTCATAAAAAATGATTGTTTTATCCAGGTCAGAAACGTCATCGACCCCCGTGAAATAGCCACGGAATATGTCTTCCCCTTCGTGGGTCGTTCCTACATCAGGGGTCCCCATAGACCGGGCATCCCGAAATTGCCCTTCAGAAAATGTGGGGACGAGTGGAGAATCATCAATATTGATCGCCCCAATCAAGTCACTTGGGGCACTCTCTATTTTTCGAAGGGCCTCAGAAGCGGCCCCTTCAGGCACGCCTGGTGATTCTTCATCACAGCGGAGGCATCATCAGCACCCGAAGACTCGCGGACTTTGCTCGGACCATCTTCCGAGATCTCCTCGGTCTGAAGATAAGCCTCCTCAACCATCACTGGCTCAGATATTTTTGAAGCTTCGATGCTTCCCCTCTTTCGAGCCACCAACACACAGTCAGTATCTTCTCCCTCCTCGTCTTTCTCTCATAGTCTTCGACTTTTGAGCCTTGCTCTTCCTAGGCTTTGGAGTATCAGAAGGAGAGGCCCTTCTCCTCTTCTTATCCTTAGCCAGTTTCAGGACCTCCTCTTCCCCAGGTGGATTAGGCTTCATGACGGCTTTATCTCCAAGACATGTATGGGAGGAAATCAAGTAAATATAAAGCATTTCACGGGAAGACATCAAACACAGACAGGGGAACTTACCATGATTTTTGGCCTCCCATCGGCCCTCAGCCAAATCGCGCCACGAGCGTTCAGCATACAAGGAGGTCGAGGCCCGTTGCTGAACCCATCTTGCAAGGTTAGGGACCGCTGCACCATAAGGAAGAATGTAGATGAGAAAAGGTAAAGGAAGCAAAACAATCAACAGACCCTATCGGTGGGTTTGTACTTACGCTTCATGTTCCATTCTTCGGGGAATGGCATCTTCTTGGCCGGAATTAAGTTAGAAGTACTGCTTGGACAAACCGGCCCATCCATCCTCGATCTATGTCCTCGTCTATGCTCGAGAACATCACCTTTGTGGCCCGGCGTTGAAGCCTTATTAATCTGCCTCGATAGTGACGGGGGCTGTATATCTCGACATGGGCTCGCATCGGCCAGGAATCGAAGAGACTTTAAAGTCGGGAGCGAGTTCGCATGGCCCGGGAATACACTCTTCCACCGGCATTTTGTCACTACTGGCCGCGACGAGGAGGCCTTTTCCTTTTGAGGAACGGTTTTTGATGTCTTTGCCATTGTTATATGAGGTCAAATAAAGAAGAAGGCGAAACTTGTGTTTTAAGGAGAGATTGGCAAACGGGAAGAGGCAGAGTTGATAAGCTTGAAGGGAGTAAAAAGTTTTGAAGATTTGGATAAGTTTTGAAAGTTAAGTTTGTGAAAATTATGAATATGATCTATTTATAATAGCTGCTTTGACGGTTTGAAAACACTGGTAGCCGGCCATCAACTGGCACTAATTAATGGTCTTGAGAATGTGCAGACGCGACGCTTCAATTGCTTCTGTCGCTTACATCACGAGGGTGACGTCATAATTGATCGAGGTATTAAATCGAAGTCTCAGTTCGTTTCTTCTCGTTGCACTCCAAAAATGAGGAGACAATCTGTATACGGTCAAAACCGGGTTTAGTACTTAATCGAGATGAGGGAGTTGCATCGGGGGTAGCCTCGTAATAAGTCGGACCCGAGCTCGAAAATAAGGCATCAAGCCTAGATATTGAAGTGTCTGTTGAGATCGAGGTCAGCAATAATCGAGAACAAGTATGACCGACTTCGAGTGAAGCATAATAACGGAATGACGAGATATCCGTCACCGGTCGAAGATCACGGCGAAAATCCCGAAACAGATCAAATCAAGAGCGGTTATTAGTACCAATCATGGGATTTACTTCCGTAATTAGAAGTGTACTTTAGTTAGGACTCCTTTATTATATAAAGAGGAATCCCATTCATATGTAATCATGATATTTCACTGATAAAAAAATGTACATTTGTTATTCTCTTGCTATTTCACTTAGTGTTCATCAGAATTGCTCTATCATTTACTGTTCTTAGTATTCTACCTCGAGACCGTCTTAAATCGAGGTCGAGGCTTTGCTGACATACTGGTTTGTATTTTACTGACTAATTCACATGTTTAATTCCTTTATCAATTAGTGTTGAATTAAATCACATATACTTAAAACCACAATATAAGTTTAATTGTTACTCAATTTTTAGGGTAAACACACTGATTAGAAATTAAAATTCTTAATATCCTAACTAACTTATAACTGACTTATTGACACTAATGGATACAATAAGAATGACTAAACTAACCCCTTCTTCCTTGCTATGTAATACCATTTTCTACACTCCCCTTCAAGCTAGGTAGTGCCAAAACATTGTAAACTCCTAGCTTGGAACTAAGGTATTCATGTTGGATTTTGTTGATCCCTTTAGTTAAGAGGTTTGCTGGTTGTTCTTTCGTTGAAATGTACTTGGTTGTGATCATCCGTGTAGTATTTTTCCTAAATGAAAATAATCAATTTCAATATGTTTGGTTCTCTCATGATATATTGAATTGGCTGAAATCTGCATAGCAACTTTAATATCACTGTAAATATCAACAGGTAGTTTGATATGAAAATCAACTTCTTTTAGTAAGCCAATCATCCAGATTAATTCCGCAATTGTGGCATCAATGCTTCTATATTCAGCTTCTGCTGAGCATCTTGATACAACTCTTTGCTTCTTAGATTTCCAGGAAACTAAAGAATCTCCAATTTTAATCATATAACCCTCTAACATATTTTCTTGTACGTGGGCAGGAAGCCCAATTAGCATCACAAAATCCCATGACTGTATTGCTAATGTTACTAGATAGTAGAACACATTGGCCAGTTTTCCTCAAAGCCTCCAAGAGGACTTCGCCTTCTCTAGCTCTCCTTTCTTCTCAGCGACCTTGCCGCAAAGAGCCTCCGCCCTAAGCCGACATTCTTCAAGTTGGCCTCACAGCAAGCCTACCTGAGCTCGGAGATCACTACACTGGGCTTCGACCCCCTACTAAGCTCGAGCTCTTCCTCTTTGCTCCTCAACGTCGCCTCCAGAACGCTGCATTCCCCGCTACCCCCACCCGTTCCTCATCTCTTTCCTTCAAGTCCTCTCTCAGTTCACGCACATTGTCATTTTCGCGGGGCCAACACCGAATCTCCCGGTACTTCTCAAGGCATATGAAGTACTTTTCCTTCCACTTCACATAAATATCTTTACGTGCATGCTCTCTACGAGCACTTTCAATCTCCAGGACGACCATCTACAAAACGAATAAAGGAAGTTAGAGCCTACGAAAGAACAAAACCTAAGGAAAATAACAAACCGAAAATGTACTTACCGAAGGGCGAGACCAGCAATGTTATTTGACATGGTGCTAAAATCTATAGTCTTAATTGTCGTACCCTCAAATTTAGAACAACGAGGTACAAGGGAGGGGATTATCTCCTTGGTGTTCACAAGAAGATTACGATCCATCAGGATCGCTATAGTCTTTGAACCCTTTTCTAACCTCCCTTAGAGTTGAGAAAGCCCATCATCGATCATCCTCAACTCGTCTACATCCGTGTCGGAGTAGACATATCTAACACTCTTCTCAGCAACAACATTCCTCCTATCATCACTCGAAGAAGTCACGTCTACCACGACCCCGGAAGATGAGGCCTCTTCGCGCCTCGGAAGAACAGGGCTATCATTGCTCACCACGCCCTCGTCCCCCACATGACGCATGCTCGTATCCTCCAAATGAGGGGCCTAGATACTTGCCACTTGGCCCTCCCCAATATGCATTGTGGTCGTTTCCTGAAGGACAAGGCCATAGTCTCCTATATAAATGGTTGCATGCCTCTCTCCCCAGAGTCCACGGCCCTCCTCTTACGCGGAATCAACCACCATCATTAGAAGAGACACCATCCTTATCAACTAGAGAAGAAAGTTGGGGGCAGTAGTCGCAGAAGGAACGAAAATAGGCTCCGGACCTACGTGATAAGTGGGGATTTAGACTACTTATTAGCGCCCTTTAGCTTTCGTTTTAGTCCAAAAGCATTTAATTGTGTTCCCGAAAACTGATGAAATGTGCTTAATTGGAGGAATATTGGAAAATGAGCCCCCTAGATATAATCCAACTCAAGAAGGAGTAATATCAACTCAAGGACAAAAAAGGCACAAAACCTCAGAAGTGCGAACTGCAGAATATCATCTATGGCCACAGGTTGTGAAGAAAAATCCATCAGAGATTGGTGCAAACTGCGGTCCGCACATGACTTGTGCGGCCACAGAAGCTAGGTCAGAGTAAAGTTTAGAGAACCTGTATTTCAAGTCTACCAAAAGTGCGGACGACACATGTCACGACCCAAAAATCACAGGTCGTGATGGCACCTAACTTGACACGCTAGGTAAGCCAATTAACAAAAGAAACCAAACAAATAAACTTATAGAAAATTAAATTAGAACTTATCTGAACTTTTTACAAATTTACCCAAGAACTAGTAGTATGAATCATGAGCTTCTAGGATTTAGGACTTACAAATCAAGTATAAATAATTACGATCTGTTTGAAAACTACATGAACAGATTAATAATGTCTAAAACTACCATGGACAAGTGGTAGCTCCTATCCAGAATACACGAACGTCTTCAGGGTCAGCCCCAAACTTCCTCAGCAGCTTCGCTCCAACAGCCTGCACAGAGTGTGCAGAAGTGCAGTATCAGTACAACCGACCCCATGTACTGGTAAGTATCTTGACTAACCCCGTCGAAGTAGTGACGAGATTTGTGGTTAAAAGATACTTATTAATAAACACTATAATGTAAACTAGCAATGGAACTAAAAGACAGAATAATAAAATAGAGCACACAATGCGACCGTAACAGGTAATAACAGAGTACCAGAAAGAATCATAATTCAACAGTTTCCAATATCTCAACCGGCCCTTTCCTTAGAATGAAAGACCATGAACCACAACAATCACCTCATATACTTTCATAGTGTGATAAAGTACTCAAGACATCAAATCTAACGACACGACAACACTCTTCGAGCATTTATCTCGTCCTCACCATATATGTATAACACAATACCAACCAAATGATAGAATTACTGAAAATGGAAATGACAAGGAAGGGAATATGCCAGCAATAATAATAATCGAGAATGTACAGAAGAACATCAGTAATAGACTAAGTAGAGACCATAGAGGTAATGACCACAATTAGGAAAAGGGGTTATAATTTCAATTAACTAGCATGATGGAGGCCTAAGTACAAATATAAAAAACAAGAAGGAAACGCATGATCTTCACAAGTTAATGAGTAAGGACATCAACAACACATCAACAATTGAGATGGAGGTCAAGTACGGGACAATAACAACATATCACACAAAATATGTGTTTTTTTTTTTCAAATCTGAGTCTTATTCGACTCTTAAAACTCAAATTTTTATTTTTCAAAACTTTGACAAAATACCCAAGTTTTCCCATAGATTTCCCATGAATTTGATGTTAAATCTTTTATAAAGTCATGAAATATAGTTGGAAATTGAATAAAGATACTTACCCAATGATTTGGTATGAAAACCTATTCACAAAATCGCCTCACCTCGAAGCTAGGGTTCAAAAATACGAAGAATGAAGCAAAAACTTGGAATCCTCAGCACTTAACAGGTTTTGGATGTCGCATTTGCGACAGGGGGTTCGTAAATGTGAACAAATTATCGCAAAATAGAATATTGGAATTCCCTGCTGTCTTCGCAAAAGCGACCACTAGATCGCATATGCAAACAGGCTCAGCTCAGGCCTTCATCGCAAATGCGATGCTGAGTCCACAAATGCGAACTCAATAGGCCTCGAAAAAGCGATCATTTCCTCGCAAATGCGAGTCTTTTCCTCAGCAGCCCAGCTTCGCAAATACGAGGCTGCTTCGCAATTGCGATAGTCGCATTTGCGACAGAAACATCGCAAATGCGATCACACCAGAACCAGCAATCAAAGATTATGAAAAATTGCTCTGAAATAAATTCAAATCTCACCCGAGCCTCGGGGCTCTAAACCAAATATGCACACCAGTTTAAAAATATCATACGGACTTGCTAGTGCGATCAAATCGCCAAAAAAACACTTAAAACTACGGATATAGCATTAAAATCAATGAAATTCTCAAGAACACATAAAGTTGTTATTTTCTCAACTGAGGTCTGAATCACGTCAAATAAACTCTGTTTCACCCAATTTCACTGACTAGGTTTATATATCATAACGGACCTGTACCGGGCTCTGGAACCAAAATACGGACCCAATACATCAATTCAAGCATTAAGCAAATTCTTTAAAACCATTAACTTTTATGAAATTTAATTTTAGTCAAAAATTCATTTCTCAGGCTAGGGATCTCGGAATTCGATTCCAGGCATACGCCCAGATCCCATATTTACTATGGACCCACCGGGACCGTCGGAACATGGGTTCGTGTCTGGTTACTCAAAACGTTGACTAAAGTCAACTAAAATTCACATTTAAATTCCAAAAATTATTATTTCTTCAATTTTTTCCACAAAGGCTTTTCGAAATTACGCCCAAAAAGCGCACGCAAATCGAGGAGAGCTAGAATGAGGCTCTAAAGGCTTCGAAACACAGAGTTTGGTTCTAAAACACCGAGTGAAGTGCAGATACTCAAAACGACCAGTCGGGTCGTTACATCCTCCACCACTTAAACACACGTTCGCCCTCAAACGTGCCAGGAGTCTTCCCAAAGCTACTAAATCACGGTGTAATCTCACTAAGCACAACCGGGGGGTGATCCCATGTCACCCTGATCCACATAAACCCACCAACACAACACCATTAAAGATCCATGTCTCAACCTTAGTCTGAAAACCTTAGAACCCAATCTCTATCATCCAGAATTCATTGCAAGACCCGAACCCCACACCTTCACACCGCGCAAGTCTGAACTAGTTGTATCAAATCATGACCATAACCCAAGATGTAATCACACGATGTACCCCATTGCTTCAATACTCACAGTAGAAACTGTTGTCCACCATTACTGCCCAAAACAAATTTGGTGCCGATAGCAAACCTCATATTGATTAGAACCTCATTCAAAACCTTCATGCCCCACCGATGATAAAAGAAACACGCATAACCGCTCAACCACTCATCTAATCAATAAGACAAGAACTCACTCGCCCGACCATGGCCATTGCCCAAATCCTCAACAAAATATAGTGTTATTCTTTCAAACCTTCCTTATCCCAATACAATAGTGCGAATCTCAGATCTAGAAACCTCATCTCAGCCAACACAAGCATCCACACCGATGAGTATCAACAATAGTCATATGGAGCCCCTGACAACCCAGTTCCATACACTAACAAGTAATAATTCAGACATAACAGATAACAGTAAGAAAACTATTAAGCAAGTTAAGCAGGCATGGAAATTTTAGCATTTTATTATGATCTATTCTCAACAAGGTGAAAACAAAATACACGAAATAGAAATAAGTATCCACATTTCATACCCAATCTCAACACCGTTTCCCAAATAACCGACACGTAACTCATACTACATCATCCTTCGGAAATGCACCCATAAATCAGAACACAACGCATCTTCCAACAAGCGCTCCGGTGAAACACATAGTGCCAGCAAAGCCTTAGACACCGGAAATCGTTTGTACCATGAAGAACTCGTATCCTTCCGTTCAGAACTAACTACAACCTAGTACATGCAACTCTTCAATCCCACGCGGCGCATCGCTTCTAACATGCTAATTTTCAACACTACGAAAGTATCACAGTCAACTCTAAACCATAAACATTATAGCTCCCATACCTGTAGAAAACATTAACTCCGACCGTAGTCATAACCATGAAAAGTTCTTCGGAACTCAGCAACACATTATCAAGTAATCATAACTAATCGCCTCTAACTCAACCGAGTCACGCAGACTGCCAACCCGAAAGTAGCTCAATCTGATATGACCGCCCTGAGGGAACTTCTTGGGATTTTGAAACCATTTATTGCATCATTCCAACATTGACATGTAGACTCCTCTTGACAAGGAAACACCGCAGATCCAATTACCATTCTCTACCATTTTCAAGCCCACCCCCAAGCAAATTCAAAAATCCTTAAAGGCTACAAAGACCCGGAACCCTCCAGAACCTTCTCGATAACTACTCATCTTACTCTGATCTCCAATACACAACTAATACGCATCGAGAAACCCGTGTTTCAACAGCATATGACCATCCAAAGAATTAACCAAGCAATATCTCGGTCCGAAAACTGATGCGGTTTATGACTGTACAATTCGATTGTCATTAGCAGTCTCCACCACTTAGATTGAAGTCGTAGAACACCTCATCAGCAACCCAAAGTACCATATCTTCACAGCGTGCCCCGATACTGCACGACTATTTAGCTGAATACTTCAAAACGCACACAATGCTAATCATAGAACACCCCGAAGACTCTAACAAGCGCTTACCCATCATTGCAATAATCAAACAACTTCACCAAATGCTCTAAAATGATAACATATGCACTCCACCAAATGGAAACCTCATACGAGACACACAATTCAAACCCTTCATGCAGGAGATGGCCCACCGATTATACTCAAATCGACACATTGCCATGAACTTACCTTAATCACGATAGCCAGGCCACCAACCAATCTTCCCAAATCTGCGCTTACCAACCAAGCATATGAACCCGCCTCATACTCCAAATGAACGACTAGAAGATTTAACACTGCATCTGCTTCTAAGGCTAGACAACATATCGTGATGATAATCAAGCATCCATAGCTCGTCATAATCTATCTGCAGCATCACCGATCGTCGGCACATAGCGAATACTGAGCGCACAACATCACACATGAGAGATCAAGAAGAGTCAAAGTCATAAGTTTCAAGCTGAAACAAGGCCGCACGATAAGGAAAGAAGAAAGGGAATTTTTTTTCCTAAATGCCCTATAGCCTCCCAAAGATAAGTATGGACGTCATCATACTGATCCGCAGGACTCTACTAGACACTTGCTCATGACTCGTTGAACTTACAAAATTATTGCGCTGATACCAACTATCACGACCCAAAAATCACAGGTCATGATGGCACCTAACTTGACCCGCTAGGTAAGCCAATTAACAAAAGAAACCAACTAAACAAACTTATAGAAAATTAAATTAGAATTTATCTGAACTTTTTACAAATTTACCCAAGAACTGGTAGTACAAATCATGAACTTCTAGGATTTAGGACTTACAAAGAAAGTATAAATAATTACACGATCTGTTTGAAAACTACACGAACAGATTAATAATGTCTAAAACTACCATGGACAAGTGGCAGCTTCTATCCAGAATACACGAACGTCTTCAGGGTTAGCCCCCAACTTCCTCAGCAGCTCCGCTCCAACAGTCTGCACAGAGTGTGCAGAAGTGAAGTATCAGTACAACCGACCCCATGTACTAGTAAGTATCTTGACTAACCCCGCTGAAGTAGTGACGAGATTTGTGGTTAAAAGGTACTCATTAATAAACACTATAATGTAAACTAGTAATGGAACTAAAATATAGAATAATGGAATAGAGTACACAATGCGACTGTCACAGGTAATAACAGAGTACCAGAAAGAATCATAATTCAACAGTTTACAACATCTCAACCGGCCATTTCCTTAGAATGAAAGCCCATGAACCACAACAATCACCTCATATACTTTCATAGTGTGATAAAGTACTCAAGACATCAAATCTAACAGCACGGCAACACCCTCCGTGCATTTATCTCGTCCTCACTATATATGCATAACACAATACCAACCAAATGATAGAAATACCGACAATAGAAATGACATGGAAGGGAATATGCAAGCAATAATAATAATCGAGAATGTACAGAAGAACATCAGTAACAGACTAAGCAAAGAGCACAGAGCACATAGGTAATGACAACAATTAGGAAAAGGGGTTATAATTTCAATTAACTAGCATGATGGAGGCCTAAGTACAAATATAGTAAACAAGAAGAAAACGCATGATCTTCACAAGTTAATGAGTAAGGACATCAACAACGCATCAACAATTGAGATAGAGGTCAAGTACGGGACAATAACAACATATCACACAAAATAAACAATTGTGACAATAACAACTGAAGGTAAAGGCGGAAATGTATACAACGGAAAGTAGATATCACATCATAATGCATGTCCTTCATCCTCACCTTCACGGAAACACCCTTCGTGCCATGACCTCACAATATTAAAAGCATAACTATATAAACAAAATGGCACGACATCACCCTTCGTGATTTTACTCACAATGACATGGCACGGCATCACCCTTTGTGCTTTTACTCTCAATAATGTGGCACGGCATCACCCTTCGTGCTTTTACTCTCAATAATATGGCACGACATCACCCTTCGTGCTTTACACTCTTCTTCACAAGATAATGAATATAAACAATGGCACGGCATCACCCTTCGTGCTTTTACTCTCAATAATATGGCACGACATCACCCTTCGTGCTTTACACTCTTCTTCACAAGATAATGAATATAAACAATGGCACGGCATCACCCTTCGTGCTTTACACTCTTCCTCACATGATACTGAATATAAACAATTGCACGGCATCACCCTTCGTGTTTTACACTCTTCCTTACCAAGCATATGAATATCAATAAAATGGCAAGACCGTAAGTAACGAATATTCCAAACAAAGTTCTCAATCAGTGCTTTACAAGCCAACAATGATTCAACGAACCCTCAAGGGCCATATAATTCAAGTACTTCCACAAATCTCACAATTTATTAGCAACACAAGTATAGAATCCAACATCTCAAAATATCGGCTGTAACAATGTAGTAGTGATCACGCATAGAGATGACCAAATTAGACACATCAATGTATTCCCCAAAATTGTATCAAATTTGATCAAGTTATCTTAGGCTAGATCTTTGTTTCTAACATTTTATATTGTGTTCTTAATATCTACAAATCAAGCGAGGCATGAATCAAGGGAGTTACGTAATTCTACAAGACACAATTCTAACATCATCTACCCCCGAGCATGATTTATCCCGGCATATACATATATGCTCGTCACCTCATATATGTATCACCCCCCGTATGTAGCAAACAATGGAAAATAGGAGGAAAATTTTCCTCAACAAAGTTAGGCAAAACAATTACCTCGATTCGGCTAACTCAACACTCAACTTAGCCTTTTCCTCTACCAGTTCGCCTCCGCTCGACTCAATCTAGCCCATGATGACTTGAATACATAACACAATGCAAAATAAACCCATTTTAATTAATAAAGTTGTATTTTTTATTCAATTTCTAGAAAGTCAACAAAAGTCAAGCCCCGGGCACGCCCGGTCAAAACCCGAGTTCAAAGGTAGGTCTTGACTACCCATAGCCTCACGAGTCCCAAGTGTTTTGTTTTCAAATTTGAGTCTTATTCGACTCTCAAAACCCAAATTTTTATTTTTTAAAATTTTTGACAAAATACCCAAGTTTTCCCATAGATTTCCCATGAATTTGACGTTAAATCTTGTATAAAGTCATGAAATATAGTTGGAACTTGATTAAAGATACTTACCTAATGACCTGGTATGAAAACCTCTTCACAAAATCGCCGCACCTCGAAGCTAGGGTTCAAAAATATGAAGAATGAAGGAAAAACTCGGAATCCTCAGCACTTAACTGGATGCGGATGTCGCATTTGCGATAGGGGGTTCGCAAATGCGACCCGGCAAATGCGAACATTATTGCTAAATCGAATATTGGAATTCCCTGATGCCTTCATAAAAGCGGCCACTAGATCGCAAATGCGAACATGCTCATCTCAGGCCTTCATCGCGAATGCGATGCTGAGTCCGCATGGCCTTGAAAAAACGGTCATTTCCTCGCAAATGCGAGTCTTTTCCTCAGCAGCCCAGCTTCGCAAATGTGAGGCTGCTTCGCAATTGCGATTGTCGCATTTGCGAGTGAAACATCACAAATGCGATGGCACCAGAACCAGAAATCAATGATTATGAAAAATTGCTCTGAAACCAATCTGAATCTCACCTGAGCCCTCAGGGCTCTAAACCAAATATGCACACCAGTCTAAAATTATTATACGGACTTGCTCGTGCGATCAAATCGCCAAAATAACACTTAAAACTATGAATTTAGCATTAAAATCATTAAAAATTCTCAAGAACACTTAAGTTATTATTTTCTCAACCGAAGGTCTTAATCACGTCAAATAAACTCCGTTTCTCACCAAATTTCACTGACAAGGTTTATATATCACAACAGACCTGTACCGGGCTCCGGAACTAAAATACGGACTAGATACCATCAATTCAAACATTACGCAAATTCTTTAAAACCATTAATTTTTTTCTGAAATTCAATTTTAGTCAAAAATTCATTTCTCGGGCTAGGGATCTCGGAATTCAATTTCAGGCGTACGCCCATATCCCATATTTTACTACGGATCCACCGGGACCGTCGGAAACATGGGTCCGGGTCCGTGTACTCAAAATGTTGACCAAAGTCAACTAAAATTCACTTTTAAATTCCAAAAATTATTATTTCTTCAATTTTTCCACATAAAGGCTTTTCGGAATTACGCCCGAACAGCGCACACAAATTGAGAAGGGCTGGAGTAAGGCTTTAAAGGCTTCGAAACAAAGAGTTTGGTTCTAAAACACCGAGCGAATTCCAGATACTCAAAATGACCAGTCGTGTCGTTACAACACAATTATTGTATGGCCGTAGAAGAAGAGATGTGCAGCCGCAGTTACAATTATGCGGACTGCAGAAGAGCAAGGTGCTGTCGTAGTCACTATTCTGTGGACCTTAAAAAGAATGCAATGCGGCCGCAATTCAAAATTATGCGGCTGCAGACTTCCTATCCTGTCAAGTGCGGACCACACATGGAACTGTGCGGCCGCAGAACCTCCGTAAGAGTATTTTTGTCCGAAATTTCCAGCCATGTATAAATAGAAGAGTTTCACCTCTTTTGACATCAACAGCTACAGTGGACGATTTCTTTTACTCTTTTTAGTAGTTTTTGCTATTTTGAGCCTTTTGAACATATAGTTTATCAATTTAATTAACAATATGGGTTTAATTATCATTTCTTCTCTTATTTCCTTCATTTAAAGTATGAGTAGCTAGATTTTCACTTGGGTTGTGACCCACCCCTAGGGTGTAAACTTAATGGGTGTTTGATTTATTGCTTGGTTATGGTTGGGTTTTTATTATTTAGCCTTGTTCTTGCTTTTATTTGTAGAGTTAATGGTTGCGAACATTTTTTCATGCCTATTTGACTTGGTCTCTACTTAAGAAAGAGAGACTTAGTTTAGGAAAACTTGGCTAGCAAGAAATTGGATCAATCGAGATATTTATAATCCCAATTAATGGGTTGAACCTAGAGATGGTACAATCCGACTTGAACTTTTTATCAACCGTTTTGTTCAATACCCATTTGGAATTGAGAAATCCAAATTGGGAAAAATCACTATCTGATCGAGAGGTATTGAGTGGGTAAATGAATCTTGATAGATATAATATACCCCGACCAATAAAACAAGTTTTAAAGTTTACAACCCGTTAGGCAAACACCTAGGCGAAGGTCATAACCCTAGGACTTTTACAATATTTGAAAAACAACAAAAATAATCTTCTAGTTTTATTTCTTAAATTACAATTGTAGTTTAGATTAAACTTTAAAACAACCAATTTTTACGGAAGTGCAAATTTAGATATACAAACTCACACGCTATATATATACTACTAACTCCCATACATATAGCTCCATGCGAAATTCGACCCTGACTCTTGTTGGGTATTACTATTGCATCGATCGTTTTCATAACCTCGAATAAAGGAGTGAAATTGGACGAGATCAATTTTTGGCGCCGTTGTCGGGGAGCTAAAAAACGGTGTTAGCTATATATTTAAGTGTGTCTTTGGGATATCTTCTTTTTCTTCCTTGCTACTAACGTGTTGAGTATTGTAGGTGCAATCCATTGCAAATAATGAACTTGGAAACATAGTTGTGGAGGATGTGGACATTGAGGATGATCAAATGGATGAGGTCCCTCTTGAACCTCAAGCAAATAGACGAGGCCGAGTGCCTCAAGACAATGTTCCCGCTCCACCCCCAACTCCACCATAAGCAGCTCCACACCGAGTGTTGCCGAATAAAGGGTATGCAAGTACTATAGTCCCTTCCCATATTAGGGCGGGCAACTTCAAAATAACCAACGTGATGCTTACTTTTCTCGAGGAACGAGGGTTCTTCACTTGTGCACCGGGTCAAAATGCATATAAACGCTTGAAGTGGTTCGTAAATACGTGTTGGGAGAGCAAACAAACAAATGTCTCTGAGGATGCTTTAAGGCTAAGGCTTTTTCCCTTCTCTCTACGGAGGATAGCTTTAGATTGGTTGAAACATTTGCCAAATCATTCCATTCGTACTTGGGATGAACTAGCGGAGAAATTTATTTCGAAGTACTTCTCTCCCGGGAACATGGCTATTCATCGGGATGAAATTCTAGCATTCAAGCAAGAGCCCAATGAACCACTGCACGAGATATGGGAAAGGTACTGAACAATGGTGAAAGAGTACCCTAACAATGATATGACGGAGAACATGATTCAACAAACTTTCTATCGGGGGATCTATACCCACAACCAATGTGTAGTGAATCAACTTGCCGGTGGGAACTTCATGACTACGCCCTATGCGGAGGCGTGTGACATTTTGGATGAGATGGCAGATACTTCATCGGCGTGGCAATCTAGAGCCAATGTTCCACAAGGTGATCCAAATGTGATTCTTCTTCACAAAGAGTTGCATGACCATGGACAAGCCATAGCCAAGTTAACAACCACCATGAACCAATTTGCAAAGGCTCAACTTCAACAAGTGCAAAACCCGAGGCAAATCAATGTAGTGGAGGGAGTCAATATGATGGTGAACAAGAGAAGAACAAGAAATCCACAAGTGCAACAAAGAGTGGACAATTTTGTGCATATGATGATGGATTTGATCAAGATGGTTCATATGATGACCCAGAGGAAGAGGTAAAATATGTGAACAACTTTCAAGGGCAAAGAAACAACTTCCAAGGCCCTAGTCAACAACAATGGAGACCTTCAAACAACCAAGGTAATTGGAATAATGGAAACAATCAAGGCAATTGGAATAGTGGAAACAATCAAGGCAATTAGAGTGGAAGCAATAACCAAGGGAACTGATGTAACCATAATAACCAAGGCAATTGGGGAGGCAACAAACCAAGGCGGGTGGAACAACAATCAAGGAAATCGAGGTTCGGGTTTTCAAAGGCCCCCGATGTATCAACAACCGAGCAACCCACCTCCTTATCCTTTCCATGGTCCTAGTTCGTCCAACAATGAAATGGACGTATTGAGGACATGTTCTAACAAATGATGGAGAAGAATGTGATTCCGATGCCCAACTTGCTTCACACAGCACATCGATCCGCTATAGGAAGTAATTATGTATATGGTAGCTATAGGAAGTTAATAACCACTAAACAATTGGGGTTTCTGTTCTCTAAAAATATACTACTTAGTAAATATTTGTTGATAACTTTGAAACAAGGATAGGCACATATTGGAGTTAGTCAAATGACTCAAATTGCACTAAATACTAGTTGATAGTAATTAGGAATTATTTTATACTATGAATGAATACAAAAACTCAATATTCTCTAGGGTGCATTCAACTTACTAGTCACGAGTTGCTTTTGCCTGGTACAATACTTGCATATGGAAATATGCAATGGGGAGTTAGGGTACCAAATACCACCAGCCTAGCCACCTAATCAGCATTATATATGAACTAGCACTATGTTTATAGTTTTGTTAATTAGCTAAGTGAGATATCTAGTGTATTAATGACAGCATATAGTCTGAATTTAATTTCATAGTTGGCTCCATTGTTTAACATTTTAGTTTGGTATTACCGAATCAATGAAACAGGTTTAGCTGATAAATTATGGAGTCTAGCTAGCTCCCTACTGACAGACAAAGATACACCAATCACACAACTCGCCAGCAACTTCATATCCTTGTTATATTTATTTATTTTCAAGAGTCGTCCTTTAATTTCTATATATGGAACCCTTATATCAAGTTACAACTTCAACCTTGTATTATGTTTGTGTTTACCCAGAACAAACTAGTTAGTTACTACTTTATGAACTAATGTTACGGCAAGAAAAAACTTTGATTTTACTGTTTGCAATAATCATCACTTTTCTATTTATTTTTTTCATTGCACGAAATTGATAATTTCTTGGAGAAACTAAGACATAGATTTAACGTTTTTAACTAACTAACGAATGTATTTGAACACAATAAATCAACCAATGACAGATCCATAGGGGGTTGTATAGGTTCGACAAAACACATGACTTTAACTCGAACTCTATGTATATAAGTAAAAATAAATATAAATAAGATTAAAAATTAAATACCTCTGAAACGAATGCACATACACGACTCGTAGTGGAAACTAGACGTGGTCAACAAATATCAAACCACTTTTTAATTTTTTGTTGACAGGAGATATGATGATGGAGACAAACAAAGGGCACAATAAGTTTGATTCCTTCCCCCCACCGTTTTATTGTGGATGCTAGCTCAAACTGTCCCTCTTCTCCTTAATTAAAATAAAATAATTTCATATTATATAGTCATATTCCTATATATTTTTTAATATATCCCTTTAGAACCTCCTCCTGAGTCCTACCCCCGATATGATTCCCCAGCTATATATAATAGTCCGTGCCTTGGTGGGTGTTTGACCAAAGCTGTAATTGACGATAACTAGGCCTATATTACTAATATTTACTATACTATTACTACTATACATAAAGGAAAGTAAAGCAGCTCTCCGTCGTCGTTTGTGCTTAACAAGAGTTATAAAGTTTAAAAGTTTGGACGTGTGCTTCATGGTCATGCTATATTAATTTGGTATGCGGGAGCCCCCCCTCATGCTTAGCTGCTTTTTTGACAGTTGTTTAACTACTAGTCTACTACCCGTTAGGTTGCAAATTGTATGGAAACGTGTCGGGTTAAGCGCCATTTTTAGAGTAGGGTATAGGATTTTAATATTGTAGGTTTAATATTTAAAGTTTTTAGTATTGAACTCATTATATTTTTAAAGTTATGGGTTCATATTTACTATTTATTATAATTTTAGTGATTTTAACATATAAAATTATGCTCTGCGTTCAAATACTGATTCAGTTGAACCCGATAACTCTACGTTGCATCCGCCCCTACCAGTTTTAGATTAATGTCTGTAACATAATTGGAAGCCACCGAAAGTGATTCGTTCGCATGGATCCATTCATTTTCATTTTCATAGAATTTCGTCGAAGAGTTTTGAGGTTTTATGCACTGACTTTATAGAAATTAATTATACTTTTTATTTTCAAGATAAATTTATTCGTAATAATAAAGAAAATTATATCAAGTTTGATATGATTACTTAAAGTTGATCGTGAACTCTAGTTTTCGGAGGAGGGAAGAACATTTGATTACTTTAAGAAGTATGGTGGCTAAGACCCAAATTAATTATCTTTTCCTCGGGAGAAACAATAGGGGGCTATGCGAGGATTGCAAGGTTATCCCGAGCGAGACCCTCGCGTCACAACATAGACTTTGGTGATGGACGTCGGTATCACGAAAACAAGGAGGAGGAGATTTGTTCAGGGTCAATCAAGGATCATGTGGGGAGCCTTGACGAAGGTTAAGATGAGGAGTTGGAGGGGAGGTTGCTGGCTTTGGGAGCCTGGAGGAGTAGCGGGGACGACGGTGGACTGTATTAGAGAGGCAGTGATAGAGGTGTTAGGGGTCTCGAAAGGTTACCCGGATAGGCACTGAGGCGACTAGCAGGGAATGACGTGGTCTAAAGTAAAGCGGAAGCAAAGAAAGTGGCGTGCCTTAATTTAGTGGAGAGCACAAACGAGGATGAGAGGAGAGCGAACAGAGGAAGATATAAGGAAGCTAGGAAGAAGGCGAAGTTAGCGGCCACTAAGGATAAGACTGTTGCGTTTGATCGTTTGTACGAGGATCTGGGGGCCATAGGTGGGGACAATAAATTATTTCGGATGGACAAGGTAAGAGAGAAGAAGGCTCGTGACCTGGACCAAGTGAAGTGTATCAAAGACGAGGATGGCAGAGTACTAACGGAGGATTCCCAGATTAAGCAGAGAAGAGATGACATGCTTACTTTCATAAACTTTTGAATGAAGAGGGAGGCAGATACATTGTGCTAGGGGAATTGGGGCACTCCGAGAGTCACCGAGAAGCTACCGGGTCAAAAGAGATTCGGGTAGAATTGTGGAGGTATGTGGGTAGAGCAGGCTTGGAATGGATGACCGCTCTGTTTTACATTATTTTTAGGACAAGAAAGATGCCAGCTGAATGGAGGTGGAGCGCGATGATACCGATGTACAAGAATAAAGATGATATCCAGGACTGTAACAACTATAGGGGTATCAATCTACTAAGTAATACTATAAAAGTTTGGGAGAGGGTGGTGGAAGGAAGCTGAGGAGGGCGATGGCTATTTTTGACAATCAATTCGGGTTCATGCCGGGTCATTCGACTATGGAGGCTATCCACCTTATCAGGAGGTTGGTGGAACAGTATAGGGATATGATAAAGGACTTGCACATGGTGTTTATTGACCTTTAGAAAGCGTATGACAAGGTTCTTAGGGAGGTGCTTTGGAGATGCCTAAAGGTGAAAGGTATGCCGGTAGCTTATATATAGGGTGATAAAGGACATGTATGATGGAGCTAAGACTCGGGTTAGGACTATGGGTGGTGACTCGGAGCATTTCCCGATTGTTATGGAGTAACACCAAGGATCTGCGCTCAGTCCGTTCTTATTTGCCTTGGCGATGAATGCACTCACCCACCATATTCAAGGGGAGGTGCCTTAGTGTATTTTATTCACTGATGATATAGTTTTGATTGATAAGACGTGAGGCGGCGTTAACAAGAGGCTACAGGTTTGGAGATAGACCCTTTAGTCTAAGGTTTAAAATTGAGTAGGACCAAGACAGAATATCTAGAGTGCAAGTTCAACGATGTGACGAGGGAACCAGATTTGGACGTGAGACTCAACTCACAAGTCATCTCGAAGAGAGGAAGTTTCAAGTACCTTGGGTCAATTATCTAGGGGAATGAGGAGATTGACGAGGATGTCACGCATCATATTAGGGTGGGGTGGATGAAATGGAGGTTAGCGCCTAGAGTCCTCTGTGACAAGAAGGTGCCACCGAAACATAAGGGCAAGTTCTATCGAGCGGTAGTTAGACCGGCCATGTTATATGGGACTGAGTCTTGGCGAGTCAAGAATTCCCATATCTAGAAGATGAAAGTAGCAGAGATGAGGATGCTGAGATGGATGTGTGGGCACACTAGGGTGGATAAGATTGGGAATGAAGATATTCGAGAGAAGGTGGGCGTGGCTGCCATAGACGACAAGATGCGAGAAGCAAGGCTTAGATGGTTCGAGCACGTGCGGAAGAGAAGCCAAGATACCTCGGTTAGGAAGTGTGAGCGGTTGGTTTTGACGGGTATGAGAAGAGGTAGAGGGCGGCCTAAGAAGTATTATGTGAGGTGATCAGGCAGGACATGGCGCGACTTCAGATTTCCGAGGACATGACTCTAAATCGGAAGGTGTGGAGGTCGAGCATTAGGGATGAGGGTTAGGAAAGAGTCGAGCGTTTTTCTTTCTTCGTATCCGGGGTGGGCTAGCCTGTTAGGTTGTTTTCTATGGGTTATTAGTGGTATAAGTTTGTGTCCTCACTATTTTTCCGTTTTTTTTTTCATAGTATGGTGGCTCTATTACTGGTCGTTGTTATTGCTTTTTCATCATTTTTTTGTTTCCTATAATCCTTATATTATCTTTCTAATTTTTGTTGTTGTCATAGATTCTATTGTCTATTTCCGTCTGCTTGAGCTAAGGATCTCTTAAAAACAATC
This sequence comes from Nicotiana undulata, assembly GCA_005239495.1. NCBI lineage: Eukaryota > Viridiplantae > Streptophyta > Magnoliopsida > Solanales > Solanaceae > Nicotiana > Nicotiana undulata. Next base: position 34,438 of record ML272924.1, read on the forward strand.
TCTCTATTCTTCGGGGTAAGGGTAAGGTCTGCATATATTCTACCCTCCCAAACCCCGCTTGTGGAATTTTACTAGATTGTTATTGTTGTTGATATTATTACTTAAAGTATAAGTGAATAATCTTTTATTACCGATAAAATCACCCTGATAATATAAAGTTATTTGGTATGCCGGTATACACATCTTTAATCTTATTCTTTACAATGAAGTGTCAAGTATAATCAAAGTAACACATCCCGGAAGGTCAACAGCCTCAAAATTGGCTCATGAAGAAAGTTGTAGGAATGTTCATTACAAACTAGTAGTCGGTTTTAATTGCTATTCCCGTGATCTGGTCCTTTTCAAATGGTTTTTAGTATTTTAAATTTAATTCCAAATAAGTGTTTTTTTAAGAATTAAAGAAGATATTAATTCTTTTTTTCTCAGAATTATATCCTTATATAATAAATGGTTGAATAAGTTTTAAAGAAGTCTTTAATGAGAGATAAAGGTCTATTAGTAAAATAACTCACTTATTTAACAATATTAAGTGACTTTAAAACTTACTTAAAAGGGACCGAAGACAGTAGTACTTAAGCATGTGATAAACAATCTTGATTAAGCAAATAAACTGTTCGTTTGGAGAAAGCAATAGTAGAGTGACGCTGATCAGATGAATTTCGATGCAATGGATAAGGCAAACTATAATTTAAGAATTACAATAGGCTTTTGCAAATCAACGCGTCCTGTAAATTTTGTTTTATATTAATAAAATTAAACACTCTATTATTAGCTTCCTGATCCGATCACCTTTTTCTTTTTTCCTTTTCCCTGCATGCGTCTGCAGCTTGGCTTCATCCTGTACAACTATACTTATGTAGAAAATCTTTACATGGCAACCAAAAGAATTAATGAAGCACAAATTCAATATATATATTGAAAACGAGCAATACAATAATGCCCTGAGATACGACTCCATTAGTCTAATGGTATTATATGCATGACCGCACCCGCAAACATATTAGATTTTCTTTGATACCCTACATTTCAATTATTATGTGATTTTTTTTTCAATATATTCCAAACACTAATTTATTTTTAAATTTGAGAACAATATTTAACATAAGTGATTCAGTTTACCTTTAATAAGAACATTTTATAGTTACACAAATATTTTTTTTAAATTTTGTTGCCGCACAAATATTATGATATGTTAACAAACCACAAGATTTAGACGTATTCTTTTTTTTTTTTTTTTAAATTCCAATATTCTAATATTATAAGATTATACCCTTTCCACAAAACACCTTCCCCTGTTACAAACCTCCCAAACTAGCTACCATACCGTGGTTTTAACCTAAAAAGTGCCATTATTATTTTGGTCAACTGAAGAAACGTCATTCTTTCTACTCTCATACCCGCAACATGCTCATCACAAACAAAACCAAACCAAAACATTCCTTTTTCTTTTTTCTTTAATCTTCTTTCTTAGCACCTTCCCAGATCTTCATATACCCTCAACAGTCTCATATATATATAGAGACATAATTTAATTGTCAAACTCACATTCAAAACGTCTCTTCTCGCTTTTCTTTATAATCTTATAATCAAATGGGGCCATCTAATCCTATCATTACCACCTTTCTCTTACTCTTCTCGCTATTCGTTCTTGTTCCTAATCCTTGTTTAGCCAATTCAAGAATACTTGCACTAGTTAAAGAAAAACCTCTTGTCCTAAAATACCATAAAGGTGATCTTTTAAAGGGAAATGTCACTGTTAATCTTATATGGTATGGAAAATTCACTCCTGCTCAACGTTCAATTATCGTCGACTTCATCCAATCCCTTAGCCCCAAGAACAAGAAAATCCAACCACCGCCTTCCGCCGCATCATGGTGGCGCACCACCGAAGCATACAAAGGTGGCCCTTCTGTTATTAAACTAGGAAAACAAATATTCGACGAAAAATATTCTATAGGAAAATTATTGAAAGACCCTCAACTTGAAATTTTGGCATCTAAAGTAACTCAGGCCAACTCCATTGCCGTCGTATTGACGGCGGCAGATGTGGCGGTAGAAGACTTCTGCATGAATAGGTGTGGTATGCACGGGTCAACTCATGGTAAGAAAAAAGGGAGTAAGTTTGCGTATGCTTGGGTGGGTAACTCCGCGAGTCAATGCCCAGGTCAGTGCGCGTGGCCATTTCAAAAGCCGATTGTGGGGCCACAGACTACGCCGTTAGGTTCACCAAACGGAGACATCGGAGTTGACGGAATGGTAATCAGTTTAGCGACTGTTTTGGCGGGGACCGTTACGAACCCGTTTGATGGGGGGTATTTTCAGGGCCCAGCTAACGTGCCTCTAGGAGCTGTTTCCGCTTGCACGGGAATATTCGGGTCGGGTGCTTTCCCTGGATTTCCGGGTATGGTTTTGCTGGATAAAAAGACGGGTGCTAGCTATAATGCGTCTAGAGTGAATGGGCGTAAATATCTGCTTCCTGCTATGTGGGACCCAAAAACGTCGACGTGCAAGACACTCGTGTGAAATATTGCCAATTAAAAGGAAAGGAAAACACAGAGACATTTTAATATTATAGTACTTTGAAATTTCAACATTAATTTTTTGATTCGATTTGGAAATTGTGTATTGTAGAATATAATCTCTCAACAAGTTGAACATTGTCTTTTTAGTTTGTTTTCAATTAGTCTCATTTATTTTTATTTTTCAACAAAAACTATTTAAAATCATAAAAATCCGCTATACCAGTAAAATTTATACATTAAACTCTATCCAATATAACCATAGGTGTCCAATTATGTGGTGGTTATGGTACAAGTGCTCAAGTTCAATTGTCTTCAAATTAAAATACACTCTGCATTTCGAGGGAAGTGAACATTTTGCAGAACTGTGGGCGTCCTTTTGAAATCCTTATTAAATGGGTGTCAGAATCAGGCAAAATAAGTAAAAGTGAAGGAGAAAGAGGACAAAAGAAGAAGCTTCATAAGGTAAAAATGGAGATGTCTGAGCCCAGGTTCGAACTGGGGACCTCTAGTGTGTGAGACTAGCGTGATAACCGACTACACCACCCAGACGTTTGAGCGTAATTTTCCAATATGACTTTAATAAATATTAATAAAGAAAGAGAGAACATATAAAAGAGGTCGGTCATAATTCGTCTCATCAGTGACTTGTAAATCTTATTGGAAATATGATGGACCAAAAATTCCAACTGCTTAACATTTTACGTATGAATCCTAAACAATACACACACACAAAAAAAAAATGAAATTAGCTATGAACTTTGTCGCTAAGATCGTAGCTAACAGATTTCTTAATGATATATCGTTAATTCGTTGCTAAATCGAAAAAAAATTCTAATTAACAACAAAATCTATCCGTACCAGTTAATCTAATGATACTATTAGTTAAAAAGGTGATACAAATAAATATAACACTTATTCATTTTCAACTATTAAACAATAACAATCCTCAAAATGACATAAAAGTAAAAGTTTGCATGAGGTCAAAAAAATGTGTGGGAAATACTACTCATTCTGTACCACTTTATATAGCATATTACTACTTAGTAAGTCAAATGTTTTTTCCTAATCATAATTTTGTTTATATATTGGTTTAATCATTTTCAAAATATAAAATATTTTAATTACTTGCACTTTTATGTAGTTTCTAATTATCTAATCTTATTTTAGAATTTTAAAAATCAAGGTTCGCGACTAAATTGAAAGGTTTAATCATCATGCTTTGAAGTTCATTCTTTTTGAGTGGAGAAAATAGACGTGTTAGGAACAAAGCGTCAAGTATATTATTTTGGGCCTCGAAATCTCATATTAGTGTTTCCGTGCATTTGCATTTATATCCGTTTTTTGGGTCACGTTTTAATTTATACTCGCTTTGTAAAAAAATTGCAAGCATATCCACTTTTCACATAAACTTCAGGCATACGGGCCTGAAGTAGCAAAGGCAATCACACAAACTTCAGCATTCTAGGAGACGAGCCTGAAGTTGTTCGTAATTGCTGAACTTAAGCATTCTACTAGCTGAAGTTTTGTTCTCTATTTGTTGTACTTAAGCATGTTTTAGCTGAAGTTTTATCCTGGATTCAATAGTTTTGTCGTAAAGCTTTTTAAAAAACTTCAGCAGAAGATGCTGAAGTTATTTAGAGGGTGTTTGGCTAAGCTTATAAGCTGGTCAAACCAGCTTATAAGCACTTTTTGGCTTATCTACGCGTTTGGTAAAGTTAAAAGTGCTTATAAGTCAAAAATAAGCCAAAAGCCAGAAGTTGGTCACCCACAGCTTATGAATTTTTAGCTTATAAGCACTTTAAGTTTGACCAGAAATTTTACTATTTTATCCTTAAAATATTTCTTTCTAGAACAAAACTCCTACATTGATAATCACTGCCTCAAGTATTTTTTCAACCTAACCCCCCCCCCCTCCGCCTCTTCAAGTCTACAATTCTCATTGACTATTCAAGATAAGCAAATTCTCTGTTCCTTTGCATATTTGTATCAATGTATTTGTGTATTAATCTTTGAACTGCATGTAATAAATGAGGACATATCAAATTTTTGATGTGTTAATGTTTTCTCTTCAAATATTTAGTCCTATTTAGGTTTATTTTTTATTGAGAAACTTTTATCAATTTATTAATTTTTATAACTTATGATTATATGCTTATCAAAAAATAAATTATATTTATCATAAAAGTGAATATTTTGTATTTGGATTGATTTGGAATCTAAAATTTTGAAGAAATTACGCCGTTATAAGTGTAAATAGTTCTAAGGTTATTTAAGTCATTTTAACAGAAAAAGAGCTTATGAGCACTTTTTTATCAAATACTGCAGCAACTTATTATCAATTTCAGCACTTGTATCCAAACACGTAACTGTTTATTTAATAAATCAGTTTCAGCACTAGAAAATGCTTTTCAGCACCTAATGCTTATCAACTATTTTATATCAGCTAATCCAAACGGGCTCTTAGTTCATTTGTAAAAACTTCAGCACTAAATAAGCTGAAGTTTTGTCCTGGATTCATTAGTTTTGTCATAAAACTTTTCAAAAACTTCAGCAGAAGCTGCTGAAGTTATTTAGTTCATTTGTAAAAATTTCAGCACTAAATAAGTTGAAATTTGGTCCTGGATTCATTAGTTTTATCATAAAGTTTTTTCAAAAACTTTAGCAGAAGATGCTGAAGTTATTTAGTTCTTTTGTAAAACTTCAGCACTAAATAAGCTGAAGTTTAGTTTTGTCATAAAACTTTTTCAAAAACTTCAGCAGAAGATGCTGAAGTTATTTAGTTCATTTGTAAAAACTTCAGCACTAAATAAGCTGAAGTTTAGTTTTGTCATAAAACTTTTTCAAAAACTTCAGCAGAAGATGATGAAGTTATTTAGTTCATTTGTAAAAAGTTCAGCACTAAATAAGTTGAAGTTTCGCACAGGTAGCCGAAAGAAGAAGCGCCTGAAGTTGTAAAACTTAGGATATAAGTTAAATAATTGTAAAAATATGAGTACAAGTTAAATGGGGACGACCAAATAGGGCACCCCGTGCAATTTTTACAGTATTTTCAGACATAAGTGGTCGCTCAGCCAAAAAGTATATCAGCTGCTGGCCTACAGGTTTATGTTATAACTTGTAGCCAAAAATAAAAAATATATGCTAACCAACAAATAGTTTTTGAGCGCCCAATCGCCCCTCCTTCATTCCCTAGTCATTTCCTTCTAACCAGCAGTAACGATTGCTTGATTTTTATTTTTTAGAAATGCAATTAGTTGATTTTAGATTAAAAATAAATAAAAGAAAGCATTTCAAAGAAACAATAAAGATAAATTTGCAATGAGAAATTGCTGGTTTGATGCATGCACCTAACCTAGAAAAATTAAAGGACCTAGAACTCTTCCTCATCGGCGAACTTAGCCATAGCCATCGCTGTTAACTTCTTTTTTACAACTCCGTCTCTCTCTTTTTTTTTTTTTTTTTTGGCTCACCAAAAATGACCTGAAGACTGAAAAATTCTCAGAGTTGAAACTGTATAATCATTGTATATATGTATGGTATAATCAGTGTATTTACTGTATAAAAACTCAAAGTGTATACAGATACATGGATTATATATAAAAAGATATACTAAATATACATATATTATACCTGAGATACACTAATTATACATCTCATATACAAAGACCTTTAGAATACACTTCACTATTTACTTTTTCACAGGAAATGCACATAAATTCATCGCAAAAGAATCATGAAGCCCCAACCTCAAAAATGGTCGGCAAAACACCTATAACCCACCAACAACATCTACATTGTATAAACAACGTATATAAATTGTATAATAGTACATATAGACCTATTATACAACACACACATATGTGTGTGTGTGTGAGGTCGCTACAAAGAAGTCGGAGCCGAAAGGAAAGCAAAAAGGAAGGTCGTCATTATCTGATTGTGGCCATGACTAATAGATATCCCTAGCCAAGTATTTTGCTATAATTCCTTACAAATATAGAATTGTGTGGCTTTTATAGAAGAGAAAGGAAAGAACACGGAAGACAATAGATTATCGTCGATCAGAGGTAGTGATGGAGATGCTTTAGGCAATGGAAAATTATTTTCTATAAATTTCCTAATCGTGAGGGATGTGCTTCTTTTCTATATTAATAACTTGACATCTCTACAAGTTTTGCTGAGGTTGAACGATGTGTCCATTGGCGATATCGGAGGCTAGGAGATTAGCATTAGCTTATGGCATGAGGATATTCAATATGTAATTAAACTTTAGTCTAAAATTAACTGCTAAAATATCAATTTATTTTGCAAATAATCTGTCTTTCTATAAGTATACTTATTTTTTCGCGAACAACTTTACTACTCAATGCACATATTTGTTTGTTGTTTTTCTTTTTGCTTCAAACATACTTTACCCCTAAAACTTGTGTGGAAATTTGTCTGGCCATTTTTTGGTGGGGCGTCTTTTTACACACTCTAACTTGTTAAAAGTGAACTATTACCCCTTTTAAGACGGCACGTGGCATGCGCTTCTAGAACAAAACGTTGGGTCACTAGTTTCAGGGGCGGAGCCACCTTATAGGAAGTGGTGCCACGTGATACCGCTTTGTCAAAATATTTATTAATGGTACGTTTATATACATAGGTAAAATCATGTAACAACCCGGTCTATCGTTCCGTAGAACCTGCATTAAATTTACTGTTATTGCCTTGTCATAGGTTGGTTATACTGTTTATGATGTGTTAGAGTTGGTAGGCTCGGAATCAGAATGGTTTTAGTGAGAATTTAGTCATTTAGTCCTTAAAAATAGCTTTATAGTTGGAAAAATCAACTGAAAGTTGACTTATTGGTAAACGACCTCGGAATGCGGATTTTATGGCTCGAATAGCTTCGTTAGGTGATTTGGTACTTAGGAGTGTGTTCAGAATATTTTTGTGATGTCCGGTGTAGAATTAGGCTTGAATTGGCGAAAGTTAGTTTTTGGCGATTTCCGGTCGGCAGTGAAAAATAGGCTATCGAGGTCGGAATGGAATTCCGGAAGTTGGAACAGGTTCGTAATGTCATTTTGGATATGTCTGCAAAATTTCAGGTCAATCGGATGTGTTTTGAATAGTTTCGGCATCGTTGGTGGAATTTAGAAATTTCAAAGTTCATAGGCTTGAATCCGAGGTGAATTTAGTCTTTTTGCGTTGTTTTTGGTGATTCGAAGGCTCGACTAAGTTTGTGTGATGTAATGGGATGTGTTGGTATGTTTTGGTTGAGGTCCCTAGGGTCTCGGGCGAGTTTCGGGTGGTTTCGGACAATTTCTAGGCCATTCCTAGTTGCTGGTTTTTGGCTTCAGGGGTGTACAGTGCGATAGCATTGATCTGGATGCGTTAGCACAGAGAAAATGTGGAAAAATCTAGTTGTGCTATGCGATCGCACAAGGCTTCCCGCGATCGCACAGAGTAAAATTTCTGTTGCACTGTCCCGACTTTGGAAGCTTATAACTCACAATCTATAAGGAATTTGAAGATGATCCAAAAGTACAAGTTGTAGCTCTTGATGTCTAGTTTTCAGAAAGTTAAGCCAATTGTAATTTGGAGTTTTGTACAAAATATTATGACCATTATACTAGAGGCTATCCGGAAGAGTTGGAGAAGGCTGTTGGAAAATTTGTTCTATGCAATCGCATAGAGGAGGCCGCGATCGCATAGGGTTAAATAAGGGCTGGTAAATTTTGTTTACGGAGAACGCACAGATGGAGATGCGATCGCACAGTGTCCGGACCTGGGCAGTATATAATTAAACCCTTCCGCGACCATTAACCCTTTTACACCATTTTTTGAACGGGAAAGAGCTTTGAGGCGATTTTTGAAGAGAGAAAATCATTGTTCTTCGTTGAGGTAAGTATTTTGGACCCAAAAACTCGATTATGGGTGATTAAGGAACATAATATCAGTGTTTAATTCATGAAAATCAGTAGAAAAAGATGGGGTTAGGGCTTGAGATTATGAGACCTTTAGGGATCAATTTGAGGGGTTAAACGAACTCCGATTTTAGCGTTCTTTATATGTACGGACTCGTGAGATGATGAAGAACATTTTGGTATAAAATTTGTCGAGTTCCGAGACGCGGGTCCGGGGGGCGGGTTTTGGCTAATTTCGGGTTTTGAGCTAAATTTGGTGTTTTCAATTGGAATTCATTCCTTAAGCATAATTTGATGATAAAAATCTGAACTTGATAGATTTGGAGCGCTCGAAAGTTGATTCGAGAGGCAAGCGGGTCGCAGAGTAGCTTTTCGGGCTAGTTTGAGGTAAGTAATGTCTTTAAATCCTGTCCTGAGGGTATGAAACTCCGGACTCTGCATCCTTTCACGGGTTTTGGAATACAAAGATTGGAACTTTGGGAATATATCCCTTTTTAGGCAACTATTGAGTTGCGAAACGGCTTTTTAAGAGCTTATTTCCAATAATACTATTATGATTTGATATACTTGGGCTGTAAGCCATGTTTGGGGCTTAGTGCCGATCTGTTTACCCCTTGGGGGCTGTTTTTACTATTTTTCTCACTTGATATGTTATGATTTTCAGTCAGTCTGTTCTTGAAAATTTGTTTTGACACTCAGAGTAAATTTGATATTATTTCTTGAAAATGAAACACTGTTTTTGGGTCGAGAACCCGGTATACTTATGACCTGAGGGGCATGTTGAGAGTGTCTGGCTGAGTGAGACTGCGGGCCAATATTGTGAGGATGTTATGATATGAGTGTGGCTGTTGGCCAATATTGTGAGTGATTTATGCCATGTTGTGGCTTGTTATAGCGCTTGGGATGTAGGAGCCCCTCCGGAGTCTGTACACACCCCCAGTGAGCGAAGGTACCTAATGAGTGATATTGCCCGCGGGACTGATACTGAGTGACTGTGAGGTTGCCTGATGGGCTGAGTGATTGTGAGGTTGCCTGATGGGCTAATATTGAGTGACTATGAGTTGCCTGATGGGCTGATACTGATGGAAATTGTTACGAGAAATGATTATGGCCCGAGGGGCAGAGTTATGATGGTTTTTCTGAGTTTTCGAACTATGATTTACTTGATTTTCAAACTGGTTTTTACTAGAATTTTACTGAGATATATTGATATTATACTTGTTTCAAAGGATTTTTGGAAATTGATTTTCAAACTTATGTATTTGGTAAATACTTCATGTGACTTGGTGTTTTACTACTGTTTTGTGAATTGGTGTATCTGTGTTGTGTGTTTTATATTTCTCAGTCTGTGATTTATTTTCATTACTACTGAGTTGGCGTACTTATCATTACTCCTTGTGCCTTTGTGCACAGATCCAGGTACCGACTTGGAGCAGTAGCTGTCTCAGTTCGTTAGGAGCAGTTTACGGGATTTCGAGGTAGCTGTCCAGCATCCACAGCTTCTCCACTTCCCTTCCTTATTTAGTTTTAGCAATTCATTCCTAGACTTTATTTAAGACATTAGTAGAGTTAGCTTTATTTCGTAGATGCTCGTGACCATGTTGACTCTAGTCTTGGGAGGTTTTGTTAGAGTTGTTTAGACTATTATTGGGGTGCTAATACTTAAAGACTTATTTATTGCTATGTTTGTTGTTATTATTGAACTGTGAATTTTTATAATCGATCGAAAAAGGGGTACTTATGTGATGGTTGGCTAGCCTAGTTCCACGATAGGCGCCATCACGACCTGTTAGGATTTGGGGTCGTGACAAACCAAGTAATATGTATAAAAGAAAGCCCGTTGTGAGCACCTAAGTTTTTACCATGTTTTAAAGCCTTTTAGCATTTTTAATCTCCCTTTTAGGTTTTACCTTGGTTTTAGACTTTTACTTTAATTTAGTAAATTTTATTCGATAAAATTGAAAAATACAACAAAAAGATTTATATTCTTAGAGTACTAGTTTTGCCCCAATTCGCAAAAGAAAGAAAATCACCAAAAATATGTTTTTCTTTGAATTTTAGTTTCAATAAATAATTAGTCGCAGTTTAATGTGAGTAGTAGTAAGTTTTATTTTTTGTAGGTAGTGAATAGTTTTTACTATTATTATTTTCTAAAAAAAAAAAGATAAAGGCAAGAAAAATAGAAGCCGATCATATATAATTTTCAAAATTGCAAAAGATTTCATGTTATCTTTTTAACAAATTATCACTTGGCTATTTACCTGGGATCATTTTTTCTCACTGTTACACAACTCCATGTGCACAGTACACAATTCATCAACGAAAATATTCCCTCACCCGCACATAAAACTTTCTCCCCAAGTTAGTCATCCTTACCCTTTATCACTCCGCATAAAACAGCTCCAAACCCACACAAATAAAGCTGCCATAAACCAGCTGAAATATCGCCTCAAAACAACCAAAAATCAGTCCCTAACCCAACTGAAAACCCCCCAAAAAACCATAGTCGGACAAGGTCAGTCGGGGTCATGGTTTGACGCTCCGTCGAGATTTTCGCCGCGACTTCTGGTTGTGATTTAGTTTGTACACGCTCCTTATGTATTGAAAAAGAAAATCAGCTATTGAAAGGTTCATTCTTGTTCCTATTTTGTTCAATAATGTTTCATATTCCATGATTTAGTCCATTCTCTGCAAGTCTTATTGTTTTGGTTGTTTATTTTGTTTAGGCTAATTTACTGAGTTTTTTAGCATGCTTAAATTGTTTTATAACCATTATATTATGTTAGATTTTATTGCTAAAGAAAATAGTTTGAAGATAATCAATATAAGTTGGGGGTTGCAAAATGGAAATTTTACACCATAGGGGAAAACTTTATACCCTATTTATTTTAAATAAATAACATTTAAAAAAATTATATTATATAGTTACCTTTTACCCTTTATAGCAAAATATATAATTATGGCTACATCCTACCCTTAAGCCACAATATACGCTAATTATTATTTTTCTCTCTTCTTTTTCAGATTTTCTCTCACCTAATTACCGTAAAACTCAAAAACCACGTTCTCTCTCTTTTTTGATACACTTTACTTTCTTCTCCCACAAAACCACCTAATTACAGTAGAAAGCTCGAGCAGAGAGCACAACAATGGCGATGGCAGAGGAACAAAAGAAATGAACAATGGACGCATTAGAGCGAAGATTTGCTCAAGCCAAAGCTGAGCTTGAGGTTCATCAGCACAAGAAAAAGAAAATTTTAGTTGTTACTACAACGACAACAATTCCTGTTGAGAAAAACGGCGAACTTGCTCCGCAGGGCATCAATTCTTCGTCTTCGCCCCTCAAATCAAAGGCAACTTCTTCTTCTATATGGAATCAAATGTGTATGTAGCTGTATTCAGATGTATTTGGATTGTAAATCCAAGCCAAAAACTGAATAATACAGGGGCTATAAATATGTATTCAGCAAATTGTATAAGTATGTATTCAACATGTTGTATTTACATCTATTAAGTAGGTATATTCATATGGCATCAAATGTGTATGTAGCTATATTCAGATGTATTTGGTTTGATGTATGTAGTTGTATTCAGATGTATTCAGTTTGATGTATGTAGCTGTATTCATATGTATTTGGTTTGATTTATGTATTTCATTGTATTCATTGTCTCACTATATGCCATGAATGTATTCATATATTTTTTTAATTAATATAATTTATGTATTCAGATGTATTATATAATTTCTCTAAAGATTGCTATGTATTTGGAATGTATTCATATATTTTTTTAATTAATATATTTATGTATTTGGGTAGTTTTCGGTTGAGAATCTTTTTTATAATTGGAAATACAAAATTTGTGTGTTATAATTGAGTATGTTGAGTTATATTAGGAGTCTATTATGTTAATTGATTCACGTTCCGTTTAAAAACAGTGTATTCTCATGTTTCACGCCGTGAATACCGCCGTGAATACAGTCGAATGCACTCGAATACAACAACTGATTAGCTGGACTTCCCTGATTCACGCCTGCATTCACGCCTATTTTTGCTACTGTATTCATGAATACAGTAGCAGCTTAAATACATCTAATACATCTTATAACAACAGAAAACGTATCTATCATCCGTAATATAGCAAATGGTATCTATAGATAGCTAATTACCACAAAAAGATAGTGCTTTATGAAAATTTTCCTTGCAAAATCAAGTGGACTGATGCATGCTTTATTTTGGAAAATTATCAGCTATGTCCATTTATAAGTAGCTCATTACATTACAAAAATTGGTCAATTGATAAAATATTACTAATATTAGCCAAATTAGCCAATTAGCTATTTGTAGCAAAAAAATATTAATTTTTTGCTTTGTTTTGAGTGGTGTTATTAGAATAGATTGGGCACAACTTAAGGAGCTTGAATCTCAGTTTTTGGATGATTTGGTGAGGTTTTGAGGTGGTTTGAATAGAAAATTCGAAGTAAAACTGATCATGAAAAAAATGATGTGTGTATCACACTATGTATCATTTGTGTATCACATATGTATTGTATTTGTATCAATTGTGTATGACATGTATATCCATGTATACCTGTGTGTGAGATACATGTGTGATACATGTTTGATACATGTGTCGCAGAATACTTTTTTAAACTCGATTTAATTACGAATTTTAAACCAGTCCAAATCACCTCCAATCTTCCTCAAATTTTGTATATTGACTTGTCTATATATTTTCAATGAATTTCAACTATACCCATTGAAAAAGTTCTTTTTTTGTTTAGATTTTTGGAATATTGTATATATTTTTGTATTTCATCACCTTATTTGCTATCTCATCCATGAAATTTCATTTCCGTCTTGTATCTAGTGTTGCTAATCACGCTTAAAAATATGGAAGGTGATTTTTGCATGTGATTCTTTGAGAGAAAGAACCCTATTATTTGGTTTTTCAATTTTTGTTGGCTAGTTTTGGTAAGTCTATGACTAATGGCTAGAGATTGGTAAGTTGAGATTTATTTGGGACTTTTGTGTAAGTTTTCCCTTTATTTTTGGCAATAATTCTCTTATTGTGTGTGTTGGATTTAAAGTGTTAATGGGCCGTGAGAAATATACCAATTTGTTCATTTTGGTATAACGGAAAATGTTTTCCGTGGAAAATATTTTCCAAAAAAATATTTTCTGGGAAAACAAGTAGTAATCTTATTCATTTTTTGGTGTTTGGTACGCAAATTGAGGAAAATATTTCCTCAAGGGTATTCATAAATAATTTAAATACAATAAACATGAAACCATAAACTTTCGAACCAAAAACCTTCTGAACCCACAAATTTCATAAACTTCCGAACTTCGAACCCGTAAACTTCCAAACACATAAACCTCCGAACTCATAACTTTGGAACTTGTAAAATTTTGAACTTGTAAACCGGAAGATGAAAAAATTAAAACTGAAAAACATATTTAAACAAATATAATAAAAAAATTGGGGGGGTTGGGGG
>ML272926.1:0-17588 GCA_005239495.1 Nicotiana undulata
GGTGTAGAGCATTCTTCAAAGATTGGAGCAAAAGTGATTCTGTGGAGAACAACATGTGTGAGATCTTCAACAGTTGGATATTGTCTTCTAGACACAAGTCTATCATAACCATGTTAGAAGAGATTAGAGTCAAGGTGATGGAGAGGATGACTGGAATGAGAGAGTTTGCAACAAGGTGGATTTCTGATGCATCTCCTATGGCAATGGGGTACATAGAGGAACAATATCAATATGCAGTTAAGCATGACTTGAAATGGAATGGGGATACTGGGTATGAGATACAACATGGGGTTTACAAGCATATTGTTGACTTCTCCAACAATACATGCACATGCAGATCATGGCAGCTCAAAGGAATACCATGCTCCCATGCAATATGTGCAATGTTCTTCAAGAAATTTGAGCCTGCTAACTATGTTGTTCACTGGTACAAGAAAGAAACATACCTGAAGGCTTTTAGCTGTTATATTCAGCCAGTGACCAATATGGAGATGTGGCCATCAACACAAAATGCAGCTGTTGAGCCTCCTGTTGTTACCAAGATGCCTGGTAGACCTAAGAAAAATAGAAAAAAGGCTCAAGATGAACCAAAAAAGAAGTTTGGTAAGGGATCAAGGAAAGGGACACCAATGACCTGCTCTCATTGCAAGACAGTAGGCCATAACAAGAAGGGGTGTTCTATCTTGGTAATGCATTAATTTGTTTAGATATTACTTTAACTCAATTTTCTTTACTGATTTTNGCTCAAACAACAACTCAACAATCAGTTCCAGTCTGAAAAAATACATTAGTTTGAATCATTCGAACAGTCTGGAAAAAAAAACAAAAAAAAATTAATCTTCAGATTTAAAGAAATAGAATGGAATAGAGCTTCAAATGCTATTTTTGTTGTATAATAGAGGGATAATGAGTTGGGGGAATTAAGGGACTAAGAAACCACTTAAATAGGACCCATTTTTTACCGTTGGGCGTCTGGGAAGGGGTTCTCACGCTCCTAAAAGGCGTGAGACCCACGCACATAGCTGACTAGGAAAAACTGACGCCACATGGGATGGGTCAATGGTCAAACGTGTTTATTAATCAAGGGTATCACTAGTTTGAGTGTTCAAATGAGAAACTTGTAAGTTAGTGTATCGGCTTTTAAAAGCGATGTAAGTTCAAGTGGCCAGGAAACCATTCCGCCTATGTTAAAATGACAAAGAACTTCCGCAGATCTGAACCGTTACTAAATTATTATAACGATACCAGTACTAGCACCAATTTTAAACTAATAAATTTTTTTGGCAATTGAAACTGTTGCTAAACCTATCTTTAGTTGCCGCTATTGGCAATATTATTTTTTATTGTAATTAAGTTGCGGTCTTTTATTTCGATTTGTGATTTTTACGAATAGATTTGGCGATTTGATTGATAACTCTCGTGTCTTCTTTTTTGCTTGTTTGTTTCTGTAATGACCCGACCGGTCGTTTTGCATTTTAGGACCCCGTTCCCCTAAATAAGACTTCTCGTAGTTGCTTTTAATGATTTATGACTTGTGGGAACGAGTGGTTCGGGATTCAGAAGAGTTTAGAATGGTATAGGAACACTTAGTTCCTTAAGGTTGGCTTTTAAGGCCAAGTTTGACTTCGGTTAACATTTTGAGTAAACAACCTCGGAATCGAGTTTTGACGATTCCGGTAGCTTTGTATGATGATTTCGGACTTGGGCGTATGTCTGGAACGGGTTTTGGATGACCCGGGAGCGTTTCAGCATCAAATAGTGAAATATGATTCCTTAAGTTTAAGAATTGAGGTTTGGAACGTGTTTTTGTGTTATCGAGGTCCGAACGGAATTCCGAGACTGAGAATAGTTCTGTTATATCATTTATGACTTGCTTGCAAAATTTGGTGTCATTCCGAGTAGTATAGATAGGTTCGGCACATTGAAAGCGAATTCTATAACTTGAAGTTCAAAGTTTGACTCAAATTGGTTTTGGGGTCGGATTTTTAGTTTTGTTGTTGTTTTTCACGTTCCAAAAATTTGAGCGAGTCCGTATCATGAATACACACTTGCCAGTGCCTTTGGATGGGGTCTCGAGGGGCTCGGGTGAGTTTCGGACCCCTCAGAGCTTAATGCAAAACACCCGATTTTTTGTATCTAGTTTCCTTCTATGTGTTCGCGGTTGCACTGTCGCGTTCTCATAGAAGGACCTGGCAAGGGTGAAAAATTTCCCTGTGCATTCACATAGGGTATAGCAATGGGCCAGCCCAGCTTAGCCCTTACCTAGTGCGTTCGCACCCTCCCAGCCGCGTTCGCGAAGGTCTAGCCAAACTAGCCTCTGCGTTCGCGAAGACCTCTCCGCATTCGCATAGAAGGCCTCTGAAGGATTGGCCACTTGTTCATCGCGAACGCACTGCGCAGGTTGCATTCGCATAGAAGGGGCAGCTGGGCAGTGTGTTTTAATAACGGGACTTAAACCATTTTTTGGCATTCTTCTTCTTCCTTGGGGTGATTTTTGAGCATGCAAGAGAGACAAACGACCTAGCTACTTTGAAGTAAGTAATTCCTACCCTAAACTTAGTCTAATACTTGGATTCTTAGGTAGATTAACACACTAAGTAGTAGAAATCATGAGTTAGAGTAAAGACCTATGTTTTATGAAAAAATGGGAGAATTACCAAGGAATCTGCCATGGAATCATACAAAAACTATATATTATTGATCCTTAGGCTATGGGTGGGTGTTCCCTTCGAATATTTCCGGAATCCGAGCATGTGGGCCCAGAGGTGTATTTTGGAATTTTTCAAAGTAAGTTGAAATAACTATGTAAATGAGGGAATTTCATATTTTTGAGTATAAATTAATTTTTTATGCATCATTTGACTAGTTTCGAGTCCTTGGAAGACGAGTTTGGAGTTTCGGGCGCATTCTTGACCCGGAAAGTAGGCTCGACACGAGACGAGTCTCCTTTCTAACCTTGTAAGAGGGAACTGTCCTCATAGGTGATTATAAATGATTGCTTGTCCTTATTTGCGGGGGCTACGCACGCACAAAGTGACGAGAGTCCGTGCGTAGCTACTATTATGCATGTCGGGTAGTTTAGGATTCACGAGCATGCTTTATGTGTTGTATCTGTGATCTTGTATGTGGACTAGGTAGTCTAATATCTTTGAATTTCATATATGAAGGCCTGGGAGACTATGTTTCGAAGTTGGAATTTTTGAATCTCTTTTCTGCTAGTAAGACCCCTGTTAATTATCTGAAATCCCTGAGGATTATATATATTTATGCGGGAACTCGAGTTGCATGTATGATTCACGAGCGGGGCAACCCTAGCATTATGTTAACCGCGTCGCATGTTCGATTTGCGAGCGAGGCAGATAGATGCATCTATGGTTCGGGCCGTTCGACCCTCGGCAGTGCACATTTACTTTTCACGTCGTATCGGCCGTACGTTCATGACCTGTTATATGTTTGATAATTTATGAGAAGCCCTGTAATCGTAACTGTTGATTTTATGAAAGAGAGAAGGTTAGATAGCTTGTATTCCATGGAAAGGGATAGCGTGAGGGTACTAGAGAATGTTATCTGATGCTCATTTTCTTATTACTGTTCATTACTGTTGTTACTGTTTAGCCGGTATTTATTTCATATTGTCTGACCCTAGTAAGTATCACGTTGACCTCTCGTCACTACTTCTTCGAGGTTAGGCGGGATACTCACTGGGTACATATCTGTTTATGTACTCATGCTACGCTTCTGTACTTAATTGTACAGGTTCTGGGGCTGGTGCATCTGGTTATCAGACCGGAGCTTGATCCAGAGAGTATGTTTTGGACATGACTTCACGGTGAGCTGCTTCCCTTGGCGATTCTTAGCAGCACTATGGAGTTATCTTTTGTTTATTCCTTTCTACTTCTTTCAGACAGTAGAACAGTTGATTACATCTTTTGTATATTCTACTAGTTCGCCTGTAGACTTATGACACTAGTTCCTAGCACACACGTAGTAGACTTTATATTTTTTGGAACTGTATATATTGGTTCACGATCCTTGTGGCTACATTTATTTAAGTTGGCTAATTTATCCGTTTCCACATAAACGTTTTAAGCTTAAAATTTGGTAAGTGTTGGTATGTTTTATCCAATAAGAAAATTTCACTAGTAAATAAATTGTTGGCTTGCCTGACCCCAGTGTTGGGCGCCATCACGGCATGAGTTAGGATTTTGGGTCGTGACAACATGGTATCAGTGCACTAGGTTCACGTAGGTTTCACGAGTCACGGGCAGACCCATTAGAGTCTTGCGGATCGGTACGGAGACGTCTGTACTTATCTTCAGGAGGCTATAGGGTGTTAGGAAACCTCTCTTTATTCATATTTTATCATGCAGTCGATGGTATACTAAATCTCGCTCTTCTATTCTCTCGTAGATGGTGAAGACGCGTGCAACCGACGTTCCAGACCCAGGAGATGCCGCTACCCCCGTCATCCGAGGCTGTGGTAGAGGCCGGGGGAGGGCACCGGCCCGAGGTAGGGTACGAGGGCGTCCCAGAGCTATTCCAGTTGCACCACCAGCAGAGGATCCTGTTATAGAGGAGCAGGGTGAGAATCCCCGAGCAGATCCTACTTCGGTGGACTTTATGACCGCACTAGGCTTCCAGGAGGTCATGGGCCGTTTGATGCGGTTCATGGATACTATGACCTAGGCTAGTTTATTTCCGGCGGATCCTGCCACATCTCAGGCGGGAGGGGGAGTCCAGACCCCTACTGCCCAGGCTGCAGGTCATACAGCAACAGTATATCAGACCCCGGGTACACTGCCCGTGGGCGGGGCCCAGCCTGTAGCAGCAGCACCTGAGCCCAAACTAGCTGTAGACGGCAATCCGCAGAAGTTATTGGATAGATGGACCAAATTGCACCCTCTTGTCTTCGGGGGTGAGCGTGGTAAAGATGCCCAGGACTTCATTGATAGGTGCAGGGACATACTGCACAACATGAGGATATTGGAGTCCCATGGAGTCGACTTCACTACTTTTCAGTTGGAGGGCAGGGCCCGCAGATGGTGGCAGTCCTATATCCTTGGCAGACCGGCAGGTTCTCCTCCTGTCACGTGGGAACAGTTTACCTAGATATTCCTGGACAGATACATTCCACCCTCTGAGAGGGAAGAGCTGCGGTACCGGTTTGAGCAGTTGGAGCAGGGTCCGATGTTAGTGACAGACTATGAGGCTAGGTTTTCTGAGCTGTCTCATCACACACTCATGATACCTCCTACAGAGGCTGAGAGAGTGCGGAGGTTTGTAGCCGGGTTACATCCAGGCATTAGGGCCAACATGGCCCGAGAGGTGGAGATGGGGACTCTTTATCAGCTGGTGGTAGAGATTGCTCGCAGGATCGAGGGGTATCGGTCGAGGATCAGAGAGCAGGTGCAGCAGGATAAGAGAGCCAGATTCTCCGGTGATTTCATAGGCGCCCCAACTAGGGGCAGAGGTCAGTTGGGCAGGGGCCAGCCCAGCAGGCCCTCATATTCAGCACCCCCACCACCTCCTCGTGGTGCTCCAGTGAGGCCTTATTTCAGTGCCATGCCAAAGGGTTCTCATCGTCCCCCAGCTATTCAGAGTCCTTCTTCAGGGCAATAGGCCATGGCACCTAGGGGATGTTACGAGTGCGGGGATCCAGGCCATTTCAGGAGGACTTGTCTCAGGTTTCGGGGCAAGTCAGTACAGCAGGGTTATCAGCCTATGAGTCCAACACCAGCGGTCCGGCCACCCAGAAGTGGAGAACAAGCCGGTAGGGGTCGTCCTAGAGGTAGAGGCCAGACCGGGGGAGTTCAGTCAGTTCCTATTCATTTCGGTGGAGGTCAGTCGTCTGGTGCTCCAGCTAGATTCTATGCTATTCCAACCAGATCAGATGCAGTGGCCTCATATGCCTTGATCACATGTATTATTTCCGTATGTGGTAGGGAGGCATCAGTGTTATTTGATCCAAGATCCACTTATTCATATGTATCAGCCTTATTTGCTTGTTTCCTGGATGTTCCTCATGAGTCCTTGGGCTCTCTTATTTATGTGTCCACTCCTGTGGGCGATTCTGTGGTGGTAGACCGGACTTATCGGTCATGTGTGGTTACATTTTGTGGGTTCGAGACCAGAGCAGACCTCCTGTTGCTCGACATGGTGATTTCGAGGATATTCTAGGCATGGATTGGCTATCCCCCTATCATGCCGTTCTAGACTGCCATGCCACGACGGTTACTCTGGCCATGCCCGAGTTGCCCAGGCTGGAGTGGAGAGGTTCCTCAGTTAGTGCAGCCAGTCGAGTTACTTCTTTCCTGAAGGCTCGACATATGGTCGAGAAGGGTTGTCTGGCCTATCTTGCTTATGTGCGGGACACCACCGCCGAGTATCCGACGATTGATTCAGTGCCAATGGTTCGAGAGTTTGCTGATGTATTTCCTTCAGACCTTCCAGGCATGCCTCCGGATCATGATATTGATTTCTGTATTGATTTAGCTCCAGGCACCCAACCTATCTCCATTTCCCTGTACTGTATGGCTCCGAAAAAATTGAAGGAATTGAAGGAGCAGCTTGAGGAGTTGTTGGCTAAGGGGCTTACCAAGCCTAGTGTATCGACGTGGGGTGCTCCAGTGCTATTTGTGAAGAAGAAGGATGGGTCTATGCGGATGTGTATTAACTACCGCCAGTTGAACAATGTCATCATCAAGAATAAGTACCCATTGCCGCGCATCAATGATTTGTTTGACCACTTGCTGGGTGCTCGGGTGTTTTCTAAGATTGATTTGAGATCGGGGTATCATCAGCTGAAGATTCGGGACTCGGATGTTCCGAAGACTGCTTTTCGTACGAGGTATGGCCATTATGAGTTCTTGGTGATGTTCTTTGGCTTGACTAATGCCCCGACAACATTCACGGACTTGATGAACAGGGTGTTCAGGCCGTATATTGATTCTTTTGTCATTGTCTTTATTGATGACATTCTGATTTACTCACGTAGCCTGGACGAGCACGAGCAGCATTTGAGAGTTGTGCTCCAGACTTTGCGGGAACAAAAGCTATTTGCTAAGTTCTCCAAGTGTGAGTTCTGGTTGTATTCCGTGGATTTTTGGAACATGTGGTATCCGAAGAGGGTATCGAGGTTGATCCTAAGAAGGTTGAGGCATTTTAGAGTTGGCCACGTCCTACTTCAGCTACAGATATCAAGAGCTTCTTGGGTCTAACAGGTTATTATCGCCGATTTGTGGAGGGCTTTTCTTCCATTGCAGCCCCATTGACTAGGTTGACTCATAAGAATGCCCCGTTCCAATGGTCTGACAAGTGTGAGGCGAGCTTTCAGAAGCTCAAAACTGCATTGACCTCAGCACTAGTTTTGATATTGCCTTCCGGTTCTGGGATGTATACCATATATTGTGACGCTTCACGCGTTGGTTTGGGGTGTGTGTTGATGCAGAAGGGGAGAGTTATTGCTTATCTTCTCGCCAGCTGAAGGTTCACGAGAAGAACTACCTTGTGAACGACTTGGAGTTGGCAGAGATTGTTCATGCTCTTAAGATTTGGAGGCACTACTTGTATGGGGTGTCCTGTGAGGTTTATATAGACCATCGCAGCTTGCAACATTATTCAAGCAGAGGGATCTTAATTTGAGGTTGCGCAGGTGGCTTGAGTTGCTGAAGGATTATGATATTACCATTCTTTATCATCCGGGCAAGGCAAATGTGGTAGCAGATGCCTTGAGCAGGAAGGCAGAGAGTATGGGTAGTTTGGCTTATATTGCAGTAGAGGAGAGGCCCCTAGACTTGGACATTCAGTCCTTGGCTAACCTCCTAGTGAGATTGGACCTTTCAGAGCCCCGCTGAGTCCTTGCACATGTGGTTGCACAGTCTTCATTATTGGGAGAGATTAAGGCCCGACAGATTGATGATCCGTGTTTGGCAGAGCTACGGGAGACAGTGATTTAGGGTGGTTCCAAGGAGGTTACTATGGGCGAGGATGGCGTCCTGAGACTTCAGGGCCGTTTATGTGTTCCTAATAATGATGGCTTGAGGGAGAGGATTCTAGAGGAGGCACACAGTTCACGGTATTCTGTTCATCCTGGTGCTACGAAGATGTATCGAGACTTGAAGCAGCATTTTTGGTGGAGCCGGATGAAGAAGGACACAGTGGAGTATGTGACTAGATGCTTTAATTGCCAGTAGGTCAAGTATGAGCACCAGAGGCCATGAGGCCTGCTTCATCAGATGCCCATTCCTGAGTGGAAGTGTGAGCGCATCACTATGGACTTCGTGGTCGGGTTACCTCGGACTTTGCGTAAGGTTGAAGCGGTTTGGGTCATTGTGGATAGGTTGACCAAATCGGCGCATTTCATTCCAGTAGCTACTACTTATACTTCTGAGAGGTTGGTCCAGATCTACATTCGGGAGATAGTCCGGTTGCACGGTGTGCTTGTGCCCATTATATCAGATCGAGGTCCTCAGTTCACCTCGCACTTCTGGAGAGCATTGCATAGTGAGTTGGGCACCCAGATAGATCTCAGCACAACATTTCACCCTCAGACTGATGGTCAGTCAGAGCGGACAATTAAGATATTGGAGGACATTCTCAGGGCATGTGTGATTGACTTCGGAGGTCAGTGGGACCAGTTCTTGCCTTTAGCCGAGTTTGCTTACAATAATAGTTATCAGTCCAGCATCGAGATGGCTCTATTTGAGGCTTTGTATGGTCGGCGATGTCGTTCTCCTATCGGGTGGTTTGAGCCTGGCGAGGCTAAGTTATATGGCACCGATCTGGTGAGGGATGATTTGGAGAAAGTAAAGTTGATTCAGGAGAGACTTCGCACAGCACAGTCCAGATAGAAGAGTTACGCGAATCAGAAGGCGCGTGACATATCATTTATGGAGGGAGACAAGGTCCTGTTGAAAGTCTCGCTGATGAAGGGTATTATGAGGTTCAGGAAGAAGAGCAAGTTGATCCCAAGGTTTATAGGTCCTTTCGTGGTATTGAGGCGAGTTGGGGAGGTTGCTTATGAGCTTGCTTTACCTCCCAGTTTATCAGGAGTTCATCCGGTCTTTCATGTATCCATGCTCCGGAGGTACCACACCGACTTCTCTCACGTGGTTGATTTCAGCACCATTCAGTTTGATGAGAGATAGGGCTACGAGGAGGAGCCAGTTGCTATTATTTACAAGCAGGATCGCCAGTTGAGATCTAAGAGAGTTTCTGCCGTAAGGGTCCAGTGGAGGGGCCAACCAGTAGAGGAGGCTACTTGGGAGTCCGAGGAGGACATGTGGAGCAGATATCCACACTTATTCAGCACTCCAAGTATGATTCTAGACCCGTTTGAGGACGAACGTTTGTTTAAGAGGTAGAGAATATAATGACCCAACCGGTCATTTTGCATTTTAGGACCCCGTTCCCCTAAATGAGACTTTCCGTAGTTGCTTTTAATGATTTATTACTTGTGGAAATGGGTGGTTCGGGATTCGAAAGAGATTAGAATGGTATAGGAACACTTAGTTCCTTAAGGTTGGCTTTTAAGGCCAAGTTTGACTTCGGTCAATATTTTGAGTAAACAACCTCAGAATCGAGTTTCGACGATTCCGGTAGCTTCCTATGATGATTTCGGACTTGAGCGTATGTTCGGAACGGGCTTTGGATGACCCGGGAGCGTTTTGGCGCCAAATAGTGAAATATGATTCCTTAAGTTTAAGAATTGAGGTTTGGAATGTGTTTTTGTGTTATCGAGGTCCGAACGGAATTCCGAGACCGGGAATAGTTTCGTTATGTCATTTATGACTTTCTTGCAAAATTTGGTGTCATTCCGAGTAGTATAGGTAGGTTCGGCGCATTGAAAGCGAATTCTATAACTTGAAGTTCAAAGTTTAACTCAAATTGGTTTTGGGGTCAGATTCTTAGTTTCGTTGTTGTTTTCACGTTCCTAAAATTCAAGCGAGTCCGTATCATGAATACAGACTTGCCAGTGCCTTTGGATGGGGTCCCGAGGGGCTCAGGTGAGTTTCGGACCCGTAGGAGTTTAATGAAAAACACCAGATTTTCTGTATCTGGTTTCCTTCTATGCGTTCGCGGTTGCAGTGTCGCGTTCACATAGAAGGACCTGGAAGGGGTGAAAAATTTCCCTATGCATTCGCATATGTGCTCCGCGTTCACATAAGGTATAGCAATGGGCCAGCCCATCTTAGCCCTTACCCAATGAGTTCGCACCCTCCCAGCCGCATTCGTGAAGACCTCTCCACGTTCGCATAGAAGGCCTCTGAAGGCCTGGCCACTTGTTCATCGCGAGCACACTGCCTAGGCTGCGTTCGCATAGAAGGGGCAGTTGGGCAGTGTGTTTTAATAACAGGACTTAAACCATTTTTGGCATTCTTCTTCTTCCTAGGGTTGATTTTTGAGCATGCAAGAGAGACAAACGACCTAGCTACTTTGAGGTAAGTAATTCCTACCCTAAACTTAGTCTAATACTTGGATTCTTAGGTAGATTAACACACTAAGTAGTAGAAATCATGGGTTAGAGTAAAAACCTAGGTTTTATGAAAAATGGGAAAATTACCAAGGAATCTGTCATGGAATCATAAAAAAACTATATATTATTGATCCTTAAGCTATGGGTGGGTGTTCCCTTCGAAAATTTACGGAATCCGAGCATGTGGGCCCGATGGCGTATTTTGGGATTTTTCAAAGTAAGTTGAAATAACTAAGTAAATGAGGGAATTTCATATTTTTGAGTATAAATTAATTTTTTATGCATCATTGGACTAGTTTCGAGTCCTTGGGAGACGAGTTTGGAGTTTCGGGCGCATTCTTGACCCGGAAAGTAGGCATAACACGAGGTGAGTTTCCTTTCTAACCTTGTAAGAGGGAACTGTCCCCATAGGTGATTATAAATTATTTCTTGTCCTTATTTGCGGGGGCTACGCACGCACGAAGTGACGAGAGTCCGTGCATAGCTACTATTATGCATGTCGGGTAGTTTAGGATTCACGAGCATGCTTTATGTGTTGTATCCGTGATCTTGTATGTGGACTAGGTAGTCTAATATCCTTGAATTTCATATATGAAGGCCTGGGAGACTATGTTTCGAAGTTGGAATTTTTGAATCTAGTAAGACCCCTGTTAATTATCTGAAATCCCTGAGGATTATGTATATGTATGCGGGAACCCGAGTCACATGTATGATTCGCGAGCGGGGCAGCCCTAGCATTATGTTAACCGCGTCTCATGTTCGATTCGCGAGCGAGGCAGATAGATGCATCTATGGTTCGGGCCGTTCGACCCTCGGCAGTGCACATTTACTTTTCACGTCGTATCGGCCGTACGTTCACGACCTGTTATATGTTTGATAATTTATGAGAAGCCCTGTAATCGTAACTGTTGATTTTATGAAAAGAAAGAAGGTTAGATAGCTTGTATGCCATGGAAAGGGATAGCGTGAGGGTACTAGAGAATGTTATTTGATGCTCATTTTCTTATTACTGTTCATTACTGCTGTTACTGTTTAGCCGATATTTATTTCATATTGTCTGACCCTAGTAAGTATCACGTCGACCTCTCGTCACTACTTCTTCGAGGTTAGGCGGGATACTCACTGGGTACATATCTGTTTATGTACTCATGCTACGCTTCTGTACTTAATTGTACAGGTTCTGAGGCTGGTGCATCTGGTTATTAGACCGGAGCTTGATCCTGAAAGTATATT
Organism: Nicotiana undulata; assembly: GCA_005239495.1. Classification (NCBI taxonomy): domain Eukaryota; kingdom Viridiplantae; phylum Streptophyta; class Magnoliopsida; order Solanales; family Solanaceae; genus Nicotiana; species Nicotiana undulata. The sequence continues at coordinate 11,708 of ML272926.1, forward strand.
TTGGACATGACTTCACAGTGAGCTGCTTCCCTTGGCGATTCTCAGCAGCACTATGGAGTTATCTTTTATTTATTCCTTTCTACTTCTTTCAGACGGTAGAACTGTTGATTTCATCTTTTGTATATTCTACTAGTTCGCCTGTAGACTTGTGACACTAGTTCCTGGCACACACGTAGTAGACTTTATATTTTTTGAAACTGTATATATTGGTTCACGATCCTTGTGGCTACAATTTAAGTTGGCTAATTTATCCGTTTCCACTTAAACGTTTTAAGCTTAAAATTTGGTAAGTGTTGGTATGTTTTATCCAATAAGAAAATTTCACTAGTAAATAAATTGTTGGTTTGCCTGACCCCGATGTTAAGCGCCATCACGACTTGAGTTAGGATTTTGGGTCGTGACAGTTTCCTTTTAATTTTGTGACTTCTTCTTATAGGCATTTTTGTCTTCGGCTTTTTCTCCTTTACCACTTTTTTATAAACAATTTTGGTGCTTTTTTTTTGTCTTTCACAGTTTGTTGATTTATTTAATTGGCAATCTCATTCAGTTTATTAATTTGTCTAATTTAGTGCTATTCTTGATAAATTTAACAATTAATAGACAGGTTGTGGAAGCAAAGAGTCTACTATCGATTTTACTTGTGGTAGGAGTCCCATTCAAATGAGATTTGACTTTGGACGTATTTATGGGCAGACCAAAGGTACACATAAGGTGACCATAGTCTGGCTGCATGGTCTTGGAGATAATTGCTTTGGTTGGGACATCTGAGCCGCATTAGTTATAAAAATATTAAATGCATCTGTCATATCTCCTTCCGACCAATAAAGTTATTTGGAGTCTCTTGTTCCACTGCCTAAATTGATGCTGAATACTTATCTAAACATGCTTCAGAGGAAGACTTAGATCTTTCCACAAATTTGTTTGCCAAGGAGTCTTCTAACGTCGTCATACTTGGGATTGGAGGTAATAGTGTAGTGTAGGTACCTCCCTCTATGCTGCAACTTGCTTTGCACATGTAAAATTCTTTGCTAAAGCGAGTACAATTATTTATAGGTGCATGTCTTCCCTTTTCAGAGTTTCTTAATAGTAATATTGAGGAGATATAAAAGGCTATCAGCCACGCTGCGATCTTTGTCATTCTCCTTTACTATGACAAAAGAGATAATGTCACCTCATTTAAGTATTGTGGTAAGTTTTCCAAGAAATCGAAAGACATTGAATTTTAAAGTACACAAATTAAAGAATATGCCGACAACGGCTACTGCCAAAGTACTAACGCTAAGAAAATGGTGTCTATTAATATCTGGATTACTCAGAAGTTGGTATGAACACGAAAAAAATGGTAAAAGAAAAGGTTCACTCATCTATTGATAACTTGTAATTAATCTTTAATGGTGTGTAGTTTGTTAAGTGGTAAATTTTTAATTTCACAACTATTTATTTACGAAATTGATAGTAATCTGAAAGAGATTTCACTTGTTTAGTTCTTCGAACAAATATATATATACTATTTGGTGAAGGATTATGATCGTAATGCCTGTACAATGATGGTACTGCGGCAGCTGGTTAACAAGTTGATGGTTTTGCCCAATTTTATGAGATGCTTTGTGTGTGATGTAGCATTGCTAGAACTTAATCCCAAAACCGATTTATCACGTCTTTTTGTAACAAAACTAAGATGTTTGAGCTTATTGTCACATATGTTGTTGTTGGAATTTGTTTATATCGGCGGCTTTCAGGTCATCTTATACACATCTTAGCCGTTGACAAAGACTTGTACAATGTTTTAAGAAGCTTTGGAGGTTAATGTAAAAATTCTTAAATTTTCATCGATTAGTAATTTCAATTTTTTTACACCAAGTAAAAGGTAAGAAATTATTTCATATATTTTGAATAATTCAAATATGAAGTAAAAGATTACCTAATACATGTTTTTTTTAGAATTTTCATTGTCTATTGATCCAACTTTTTACCTCTAAGCAGATTGTCAATTTATGCATTTGAATAGTATCTAGTTTTGTAACGACCCGGCCGGTCGTTACGTAGAATCTGCATTATATTTACTTTTATTGTCTTGCCATAGGTTGGTTATGCTATTTATGATGTGTTAGAGTCGATTGGCCCGGGTTCAGAATAGTTGTAGTGAGAATTGAGACACTTAGTCTCTAAAAATAGTTTTATAGTTGGAAAAGCCAACTGAGAGTTGACTTATTGGTAAACGACCTCGGAATGCGGATTTTATGGCTCGGATAGCTTCGTTAGGTGATTTGGGACTTAGGAGTGAGATCGGAATATTTTTGTGATGTCCGGTGTAGAATTAAGCTTGAATTGGCGAAAGTTAGTTTTTGGTGATTTCCGGTCGGCAGTGGAAAATAGGCTATCAGGGTCGGAATAGAATTCCGAAAGTTGGAACAGGTTCGTAATGTCATTTCGGATATGTGTGCAAAATTTCAGGTCAATCGGATGTGTTTTGGATAATTTTGACATCGTTGGTGGAATTTAGAAATTTCAAAGTTCTTAGGCTTGAATTTGATGTGATTATGGTGTTTTGATGTTATTTTGGGTGTTCCAAGAGCGCAACTAAGTTTGAATGATCATATATGATGTGTTGGTATGTTTGGTTGGGGTCCCGAGGGACTCGGGATGGTTTTGAGAGGTTAACATGAAGTTTCGGACTTGGAAAGTGCAGCAAATAGCTGCTGGTATGAATTCAAAGTTATTTCCGCACCTGCGGATGTTTGATCGCAGGTGCAGGCCCGCAGGAGCGCAAAAGGCTCCGCAGGTGCGAGATATGGCCAGTCCAGGATATGGTCGCAGATGCGGACACTTGACCGCACCTGCGAGGTCGCAGGTGCAGAAGTGTAGCCGCTGGTGCGAGAATTGCCGGTTTAATGAGAAATCGCAGGTGCGAAAAGCCTGGGCAGAAAAGTATAAAAAGGGGACTTCGCGATTTTTAACCCTCTTTTCACCATTGTTGTGCGGGTTCCGAGCTTTTTGAGGGTTTTTGAAGGGGAAAACGTTTGTTCTTCATTGAGGTAAGATTTTTGGACTTATTAACTCGATTATGTGTGATCAAAGACCTTGTTAACAGTGTTTAATTAAGAAAAATAAGTAGAAAAATGTGAATTAGGGCTTGAGATTATGAGGCCTTTTAGGGATGATTTGAGGGGTCAAACAGACTCCGATTTCAGATTTCTTTATATGTACGGACTCGTGATATGATGAGGATCGTTTTGGTATAAAGTTTGTCGAGTTACGAGATGCGGGCCCGGGGGTCGGGTTTTGGCTAATTTCGGATTTTGTGCTAAAATTGATATTTTTCAATTGGAATTCTTTCCCTTAGCATAAATTGATGTGAAAAATCGGAACTTGGTAGATTTGGAGCACTCAGAAGTTGATTCGAGAGGCAAGCGTGTTGCAGAGTAGTTTTTCGGCTAGTTTGAGGTAAGTAATGTCTTTAAATCCTGTCCCGAGGGTATGAAACCCCGGACTTTACATCCTTTCACGGTTTTGGAGTGACGCACACACTGGATGACGAGTGTGGGGCGTGCACGAATTGGAAATTTTGAAAATGTTCCTTTTTAGGCAACTATTGAGTTGCGAAACTGCTTTTGAACCATATGATTTATAGTATTACTGTGTTTTGATATACTTGGGCTGTAAGCCATGTTTAGGGCCTAGTGCCGATCTGTTTAAACCCCTTGGGGGCTATTTTACTGATATTCCTCACTTAGAAACTATGATATTACACTCAGTCTTTCTTGTGAAATTGTTGACACTCATATTAGATGATATTACTATTTCTTGAAATGAAATACTATTTTGGGTCTAGAACCCCGTTTATTTATGGCCCAAGTGGCATGTTGAGAGTGTATGACTCAGTGAGGCTGAGGGTCAATATTGTGAGGATGTTATGATATGAGAGAGGCCGAGTTCCTGAGAGTGATTGATGCCATGAATTGGCTTGTTTATAGCGCTTGGGCTGTCGGAGCCCCTCCGGAGTCTGTACACACCCCCAGTGAGCGCATGTACCTACTGAGTGCGAGTGCCGAGTGATTGGGAGGTATAAGTGACTGTGAGGTGCTGAGTGACTGTTACTGAGTGATGGTGAGGTGCCAAGGGAATATTTCTGAGTGATAATTATGCCCGAGGGGCAGTTTTATGATGATATTTTACTGAGTATTGATTATGATTCGTTTCATCTTTCAAACTGATATTTTTTGGAGTTTTACGGAGAAACATTTGAAATTATACTTGTTTCAAAGGATTTTACGGAAACTGGTTTTCGAACTTACGTATACTTTATTGGGACGTGGCATTTTACTGTTTTGTGGATTGGTGTATTTGTTGTTGTGTGTTTCTTATTCTTCATACTGTGATTTATTTTCTTTACTACTGAGTTGGCGTACTTACTATTACTCCCTGCACCTCTGTGTGCAGATCCAGGTACTGGTTCAGAGCAGTAGCCATCCGAGTTCGTTATCGTCAGCTTTTGGGATTTCGAGGTAGCTGTCCAGCGTCCGCAGCTTCTCCATTTCCCTTCCTTTATTAGTATTAGTATTCTATTCCTAGACATTGTTTATGACATTAGCAGAGTTATATTCTTAGATGCTCGTGATCGGTTGACTCCAGTCCTCGGGGATTTGTTTAGACTGTTCGTTTTTATTATGCTTGCTTAAAGACTTAGAAGAATTTTTATACTCAGTTTGCTGGTTATTATTAATTTTGAGAAATTATATTAAAACAAATGTGTAGTTATGTGATGGTTGGCTAGCCTAATTTCATGATAGGCGCCATCACGACCTGTTAAAATTTTACAAGTTTGAAATGAAAAAAGAGACTTGCTATAGTGCCATAGAAGGGAAAGATGGATATATGAAATACGGTTATTCGCTGATGCAGGATTTTCACTTATATAAAATCTTAAGTTCGTCTTCTACCGTGCTAACAGTTCCTAAAGACAAACTTTAGCATAAGGAGAAGCATCCATTTTGAACATTAGGGATGACTATATAGTGATGGATATGTCGGAGCCTACGATTTTTAACTTAAATTACAAAAATATGTTTAGATAGATATACGATATTTCAAACTTTGCAATGCGAGTCCTGGATCTGCCTTTGCTAATGACTCTTAAACTTCTTTTAGATATTTTTTTTTAATAAAATAAGGTTGATCTTCTAATGCTTGTATTTTTTTTTGGTTAACTTTCTGTGATGCGCCCAAAATTATCTATGGTCCTTTCTTCTAGTGCCATATATTCTAGTTAAGATACCTCTCGCATAATTTTCCTCCTCTACACTCATCTCATGAAAACATTAAAATTGAAATAAAAACGTTATTACACGTTTTCCACCAACATTAATTCTTGTGATAAGTTGGTGATGCAAGTGGTAGTAACAGGAAATAATTCCCTCAAAAAGAAGATTTGGATGACAATGGAGACCTAATGTTTTGTTCCTTGTCCACCTTTAAGTTTTTTGTTAATTTTAAAATTTAGAAAGACTTCTCTTTTTGAGAGAAAATTAGATTAGTTCCAAGTTGTTGTTAAGTAAATAAACCGAAGACAAATATATATATAGAGATTGATATCTTATTCAATCTTCAAACGGATGTACATAATGAATTGAAATCTCCTCTATTTATAGAAGAAGGAAGCTGCTGTATAAGCTGCTACTGCAAGCTGCTGTGTAAGCTGCTACTATAAGCTGCTGTGTAAGCTACTGCAAGCTGCTGTGTAAGCTGCTACTGTAAGTTGCTGTGTAAGCTACTGGAAGCTGCTACTGTACTAGACATAGATAATCTTCTACCGGGGATAATATTTATCCATAACTGAGTACCGAAATGGAAGCTTATGAACATCCATAATATATATATATAT
>ML272926.1:17815-29952 GCA_005239495.1 Nicotiana undulata
TATTTATTTATAACACTCCCCCTTGGATGTTCATTAAAAGATAATATGCCTCATTAAAACCTTACTAGGAAAAACCCTGTTGGGAAAAATCCTAGTGAAGGAAAAAGAGTACACATATTTAGTAATACGCATTGCTAGGCGCCTCATTAAAAATCTTATAAGGAAAACCCTGTGGGAAAAACTTTAGTAAGGAAAAAAGAGGGCATCGCGTGTTTTACTCCCCCTGATGAAAACCTTGTTTCAAATATTTGAGTCTCCGCATTCCAATCTAGTATACCATCTTCTCAAAAGTTGAATTTGTAGAGAATATTATCCACCACTATTTACGATCGATTTAAATTAATGTCATCATACCAAGAAGCAGCTGCAAGTCTTTTCATTGAGTTGCTTGCAACCTGCCTGCATCAGCTGCTTGTAGATAAGCTTCAATGGTGTACTAAATCGATAATCTTCTTCAGGAATATTATCTACACCAGAGTAATAAATGGACATCCACAATAATATTTTCGTAATACTCCCCCTTGGATGTTCATTATTATGTGCCTCGTTAAAACCTTACTAGGAAAAACCCTGTGGGAAAAAATCCTAGTCAAGGAAAAAGAGTGCACTAATAATATACATTGCAACACGAGGACTTCCCAGGGGGTCACCCATCCTAGTACTACTCTCGCCCAAGCACGCTGAACTACGGAGTTCTGTTGGAATCCGGTGCGTTACTGCTGGTATGATCGCATCCAAGGGATTCCTCATCCTCTTCTGGATGTCAGAACAGATCCTTATTCACTTCCAGTGATCGAACAACCATTGTTGTACTCAATGGGTGCACTTTGTCCATGTAAAAGCATTTTAAGACCCTTTTTGTATAAGCAGATTGATGGATAAATATTTCGTCGACTAAATATCCAATTTGCAGACCAAGACAAAGTGTTGTCTTTCCAAGATCTTTCATCACAAATTCTTTCTTAAGATATTCAATTGCCTTTTGGAGCTCTTCTGGAGTTCCAACAAGATTTATGTCATCAACATAAAAAGCAAGGATAATAAATTCTGATGACATCTTCAGGTGTCTGGACTGCAGGTCCAATCCTTACAATCTTTTACAATATTGTGCACTATGTTGTATCAAAGATATCGTTGACGATCATTTTGTATCGGTTCCGAAGTGACATAACTTGTTAAGATCTCATCACTTTCCTTATTTCAGGTACCTGAACTTCTTCTGGAGTTTCATGAAATGTTATGTCGTGGGCTCTTCTAGAGCTCATTTCCTCCTTATTATGATCATTTTGATCATTTGCTCCTATCCTTTTCAAGGATTATTACCTTTGGAACCGATTGGTCTATAATGCTTCATGCGTAAAGTAAACCCCATCCTTCAGGGACTTTAATTGTAATAAGAGCATTCGCAGCTGAAATATGATATTTAATTTTGGATCAACAAATGCTTCTGGCATTTGACTTGAATTATCTTCTGAGTGAGGATCGTACTAATGATAATTCAATTCATATAACATATTTTTCAGCTGTTTATTCCATCCCCCAAATGTCAGAAAAAGTAACATATATCACCAATATTCTTTGGGAAACATATCTTTGTGCATTGTGGTAGAGAAATTAATCATATACCACACATCAAAAGATAGTAAAAATATTTGGTTTCTGATCTTAAACCAATTGTGAGGGAGGACTTATCATATTTTGTTGGTATGATGCATACAAGTGCTGTTGTATGCAATTTAGAAAATCTTAGACCAACACATGAGGCTTTGTTCTCATAAGCGATAGTTTAGCCATTAATAGGAGGTATTCAATGCTAAACTAGCTTGGATATAAACCAGCATCATCAAGATGAACTATCTTGATTTCATAATCTGAAAATTATGCTCTTAATTGATAAAAGCAATTTCAAATGCCAAATTGTAGGTTGACAATAATTACACATGTAACCAACTCATATATGCATCTATAAGTGGTTTACATGATAGGTGAATGAGCCCATATTCACCTTTCATATATTTCAGAATTCAGGGGTTATAGCCCCAACTTTAGCGGTATAATCAATTTATTTTGAGAACAAGCAATACAAGAGAACTCTTGAAGAATCTTCTAGTTCTTCAGTATATGCTTATCTGAATTCTCAAATAGCTCATCTAAAAATGGCAAATAGAAACTTCAGGTTTATCATAGCATGTGCTATCTCTTAGTAAACTTCTGGTTTACTATAGCATAAACTTTTGCATTAGTAAACTTCTGATTTACTGTGGCTACTTTTGTATTAGCAAATTTCTGATTTACTGTAGCTACTTTTGCTTCAGTAAAACTTCTGGTTTACTGTGACTGCTTTTGCATTAGTAAACTTCTAGTTTACCGTATTAGTAAATTTCTGGTTTACTGTGATACATGATGTAGTACAAATTGAAGAATAAGGCGGGTAACTTCTCACATACATATTATTTTACCCCCTATGATTGTGGAAACATGAAGATTATCAATATTTCAATCATTTGTAGTCTTAATATGATAACCATTTGTATTAGTAAACTTCAGGTTTACTAAAACATATGTTTTGACCATAATCATATAATATGAATGACATATTTATATATAAACTCTTCTAGATCCTTCATTTATTATCCACAATCTAATATTTATCACACATTACTGGTAACGACCCCAAATCCTAACAGGTCGTGATTACGCCTATCGTGGAACTAGGCTAGCCAACCATCACATTACTACGCATTTGTTCTGTTATAGTAATTCACAATTCAATAATAAACAGCAAACATAGCATAAAATAATTTCTTTAGTCTTAGAGCCCCAATAATAGTCTAAACAACTCTAAACAAAACCTCCCAAGACTGGAGTCAACATGGTCATGAGCATCTAAGAAATAAAACTAACTTTGCTAACTTCTTAATCAATGTCTATGAAATAAATACTAATACTAATAAAGGAAGGGAAATGGAGAAGCTGTGAACGCTGGACAACTACCTCGAAATCCCGTAAACTGTTGCTAATTAACAGAGACAACTACTGCTCCGAGCCGGTACCTGGATCTGTGCACAGAGGCACATGGAGTTATGATGAGTACGCCAACTCAGTAGTAATGAAAATAAATCACAGTCTGAGAAATACGAAACACATAGCACAGATACACCAATTCACAAAAACAGTAAATCACCAAGTCACCATAAAGTATTCATCAAATACATAAGTTCGAAAACCAATTTCCAGAAATCCTTTGAAACAAGTATAATATCAATATATCTCAGTAAAATTCTCAGTAAAATCAGTTTGAAAAACGAAGTGAATCGTAGTCAAAAACTCAGTAAAATTATCATAAATCTGCCCCTCGGGACAAAATCATTTCTCATAACAATCTAAGTATCAACCCATCAGGCAACCTCACAGTAACTCAATATTAGCCCATCAGGAAATCTCACAGTCACTCAGTATCAGCCCATCAGGCAACCTCACAGTCACTCAATATTAGCCCATCAGGCAACCTCACAATCACTCAGTATCAGCCCCGCGGGAAACATCACTCATTAGGTACCTGCGCTCACTATGGGTGTGTACAGACTCCAGAGGGGCTCCTATAGCCCAAGCGCTATAACAAGCCTCAACATGGCATAAATCACACACAATATTGGCCCTCAACCTCTCTCATATCACAACATCCTCACAATAATGTCCCGTAACCTTACTCAGTCAGACACTCTCAACATGCCCTTCAGGCCATAAATATACCGGGTTCTCGACCCAAATACAGTGTTTCATTTTCAATAAATAGTATTAAAATACTCTGAGTGTCAAAACAATTATCAAGAAATGACTGAGTGAAAATCATAACATAACAGTGAGAAAAATAGTAAAATCAGCCCTCAAGGGGTAAACAAATCGGCACTAGGCCCAAACATGACTTACAACCCAAATCATATCAAAGTATATCAATACTATTAAGCATAGGCTTAAAAATCGGTTTTGCAACTCAATAGTTGCCTAAATAGGGAATATATTTCCAAAGTTTCAATCATTGCATTCCAAAATCCGTGAAAGGATGCAAGGTTCGGGGTTTCATACCCTTAGGACAAGATTGAAAGACATTACCTAACTCAAACTAGCCCGAAAACTATTCCGCAATACGCTTGCCTTTCGAATCAACTTCCGAATGCTCCAAATCTACCAAGTTCAGATTTTTATCATCAAATTATGCTTAAGGAATGAATTCCAATTGAAAAATATCGATTTTAAGCACAAAACCCGAAATCGGTCAAATTCCGACCCCCAGACCCGCATCTCGGAACTCATAAACTTTTATTCCAAAATGTTCTTCGTCATCTCACGAGTCCGTACATATAAAGAACGCAAAAATCGGAGTTCGTTTGACCCCTCAAACCGACCCCTAAAGGTCTCATAATCTCAAGCCCTAACCCCACCTTTTCCTACTGATTTTCATGAATTAAACACTGGGATTATGTCCCTTAATCACCTATAATCGAGTTTTAAGGTCCAAAATACTTACCTCTATGAAGAACACTGATTTTGTCTCTTCAAAATCGCCTCAAAAGCTTCTTCCCGTTCAAAAATGGTGTTAAAATAGGTATCGGTCGCGGAGGGTTTAATTTAATATTGCCCAGTTATTACTCTTCGCAATCGCGGTCAACACCCCGCGAACGCATAGATTTATTTTTCCCAGGCCCCACATTTGAACTTCGCAATCGCGGTCAACACCCTGCGATCGCACAACCTTCCCCAGTCAACCCTTCGCGATCGCACCCCCTAGGCCGCGAACGCATAGACCAAATGGCCTGGGGGTCCCTCAGATGATTTTACTCCCCGCGTTCGCACCAGCCTAACCGCGAACGCACAATGCAAAAATCCCAGCTCCCCAGCGAACGCAGGCTCCTCTCCGCGAACGCATAGGGTAAAATGTTCTGCAGAAACACCAGAAAACAGCTATTCCCTTAAGTCCAAATGAGTCCGTTAACCACCCGAAATCAATCCCGAGCCCCTCGGGGCCCCAACCAAATATACTAACAAATCACATATGATCATTCAAACTTAGTTGCACCCTCGGAACATCAAAACTAACATCAAAACACCAAAATCACATCGGATTCAAGCCTAAGCACTTTCAAATTTCTTAAATCCACCAACGATGCCGAAATTATCCAAAACAACTTCGATTGACCTGAAATTTTGCAAACATATCCAAAATGACATTACGAACCTGTTTCAACTGTCAGAATTCCATTCCGACCTCGATAGCCTATTTTCCAATGTCGACCGGAAATCACCCAAAAACTAACTTTCGCCAATTCAAGCCTAATTCTACACCGGACATTCCAAAAATATTCCGAACACACTCCTAAGTCCCAAATCACCTAACAAAGCTATCCGAGCCATAAAATACGCATTCCGAGGTCGTTTACCAATAAGTCAACTCTCAGTTGACTTTTCCAACTTTAAGGCTATTTTTAAAGACTAAGTGACTAAACTCTCACTACAACCATTTCGAGCCTACCAACTCTACCACATCAATAACAGTATAACCAACCTATGACAAGTCAATAACATAAATTTTAATACAGGTTCTATGTAACGACAGACCGGGTCGTTACATTCTCCCCCTCTTTAACAAACGTTCATCCTGAACGGGTCTAGAAACATACCTGGAGTCTCAAACAAGTGAGGATATTTGCTCTGCATCTCCCGCTCGGTATCCCAAGTAGCCTCTTCTACTGGCTGACCTCTCCACTGCACCTTCACTGATTCTATATCTTTAGACCTCAACTTTTTGACCTCGCGAGCTAAAATAACTACTTTGTCAACCTCATATGACATATCACCCTCGAGATGAACTGTGCTGAAGTCTAACACATGAGATGGGTCACCAATATACTTCCTGAGCATCGACACATGAAATACCGGATGAACACTCGATAGGCTGGGTGGCAAAGCAAGTCTATAAGCCACCTCTCCAACCTTCTGAAGCACCTCAAAAGGACCAATAAACCGAGGACTCAACTTTCCTCTCTTCCCGAACCTCATAACACCCTTCATGTGTGATACCTTTAGCAGTACCTTGTCACCTTCCATAAATGACACATCCCGGACCTTCCGGTCCGCATAACTCTTCTGCCTAGACTGCGCCGTGCGAAGTCGCTCCTGAATCAACTTCACCTTCTCCAATGCATGCTGAATCAAATCTGTGCCCAATAACTTAGACTCACCAGTATCGAACCAACCCACTGGAGATCTACACCTCCTACCATATAAAGCCTCATACGGGGCCATCTGAATACTGGACTGGTAGCTGTTATTATATGCAAACTCTGCTAGTTGCAGAAACTGATCCCATGAACCACCAAAATCAATCACACAAGCCTGTAACAATATCCTCCAAAATCTGAATAGTCCGTTCCGACTGCTTGTCAGTCTGAGGATGAAATGTTGTGCTCAACTCTACATCAGTACCCATACCTCTCTGTACGGCCCTCCAAAACAGAGATGTGAATTGTGTACCCCTGTCAGAAATGATAGAAACCGGAACTCCATGCAACCAGACAATCTCCTTAATGTAAATGCCAGCTAACCGCTCTGAAGTATAAGTAGTGCTGACAGGAATGAAGTGCGCGGACTTGGTCAATCTATCCACGATGACCCAAATAGCATAAAAACCCTTCGAAGTCCGTGGAAGCCCAACTACAAAGTCCATAGTGACCCGCTCCCACTTCCACTCCGGAATATCTAACCTCTGAGGTAACCCACCTGGTCTTTGGTGCTCATATTTGACCTGATGGCAATTGAGACACCGTGCTACATACTCAACAATATCTCTCTTCATCCGCCTCCACCAATACTGCTATCTCAGATCCTGATACATCTTTGCGGCACCCGGATGAATAGAATACCGCGAGTTGTGAGCCTATGCTAATATCAACTCTCGAATACCATCCATATTGGGCACGCAAATACGGCCCTGCATCCTCATAACTCCGTCATCACCAATAGTCACATCCCTGGCATCACCCCGACGAACTCTATCCTGAAGAACTAACAAGTGTGAGTCATCATACTGGCGAGCTTTAATCTGATCATAAAGAGAGGACCAGGAAGCCATGCTAGCTAATACCCGTGGAGGGTCTGACAAATCCATCCTCACCAACTGACCCGCTAAAGCCTGAACATCAAGTGCTAAAGGTCTCTCTGCTGCTGAAAGGTAAGATAGACTTCCCAAACTCTCGGCTCTGTGACTCAAGGCATCGGCCGCTACATTGGACTTTCCTGGGTGATACAAAATAGTAAGGTCATAATCCTTGAGAAGCTCCGACCACCTTATCTGCCTCAAATTCAAATCCTTCTGCCTCAGCAGATACTGCAAGCTACGATGATCAGTGAAAATCTCACACTGTACCCCATACAAGTAATGCCGCCAAATCTTTAAGGCATGAACAATAGCAGTTAACTCAAGATCGTGTACTGGGTAATTCTTCTCGTGCACCTTCAATTGTCCCGATGCGTAGGCAATCACCCTATCGTCCTGTATCAACACCGCTCCCAAGCCAACTCTAGAAGCATCACAATAGACTGTGTAAGAACCCGAACCAGTAGGCAAAACTAGTACCAGAGCTGTGGTCAATGCTGACTTGAGCTTCTGAAAGCTCTCCTCACACTCGTCGGACCATCTGAATGGAGCACCCTTCTGGGTCAATCTAGTCAATGGTGAAGCAATAGAAGAGAATCCCTCCACAAAGCGACGATAATATCCCGCCAAACCAAGGAAACTACTAATCTCAATAGCTGAGGACAGTCTGGGCCAACTCTGCATTGCCTCAATCTTCTTCGGATCAACCTGAATACCCTCACTAGACACCACGTGCCCCAAGAAAGCTACTGAACCAAGCCAAAACTCACACTTGGAGAATTTTGCATAAAACTTCTCCTCCCTCAATCTATGTAACACAACTCTCAAGTGTTGATCATGCTCTTCCTAGCTACGAGAATAAACCAGGATGTCATCAATGAACACAATGACGAAGGAATCAAGGTAAGGCTGGAACACACTATTCATCAATTACATGAACGCGGCTGGGGCATTGGTCAGCCCAAATGACATAACCAGGAATTCATAATGACCATATCTGGTCTTGAAAGCAGTCTTTGGAATGTTAGAATCCCGAATCATCAACTGATGATACCCCGACCTCAAGTCGATCTTGGAGAACACCTTAGCTCCTTGAAGCTGGTCAAATAAGTCATTAATACGAGGCAAAGGATAACGATTCTTCACCGTAACCTTATTCAGCTGCCTATAATCAATACACATACGCATGGATCCATCTTTATTTTTCACAAACAAAACCGGTGCACCCCAAGGTGACACACTCGGCCGAATGAACCCCTTATCTAAGAGTTCCTGAAGCTGCTCTTTTAGTTCTTTCAACTCCGCTGGTGCCATGCGATAAGGTGGAATAGAGATAGGTTGGTTGTCTGGCACCAAGTCAATACCAAAATCAATATCCCTGTCAAGTGGCATGCCTGGCAGGTCTGCAGGGAATACATCCGAAAAATCACGGACTATAGGAACAGAATCAACAGATGGAGTCTCACTACTAACATCCCTCACAAAAGCAAGATAAGATTCACACCCTTTCTCAACCATACGCTGAGCCTTTAAATAAGAAATCACTCTGCTAGGCACATGCTCTAAAGACCCTCTCCACTCAACTCTCAGAACTCCGGGCATAGCTAAGGTCACGGTCTTAGTGTGACAATCAAGAATCACATGACATGAGGATAACCAATCCATGCCCAGAATCACATCAAAATAAACCATACTGAGTAACATCAAGTCCACTCGGGTCTCCAGACCCCCAATATATAAGACATGACCGGAACACGCTGTCCACAATAATAGTATCGCCCACCGGAGTTGAAACATGAACAGATAACTAAAGACTCACGAGGCATATTCAGAAAATGAGCAAAATAGGATGAGACATAAGAGTACGTGGAACCAGGGTCAAATAAAGCCAAAGCATCACTGTGACAGACTGAGATAGTACCTGTAATCACCGCATCTGACGCCATAGCATCAGACCTAGCCGGAAGTGCATAAATATGTGGCTGGACTCAACCTACTCTACCTCCCCCTCTAGGGCGGCCTCTAGCTGCCTGACCACCTCCCCTAGTTGCCTGAATAGGTGGTCAAGTGACTGGGGCTGAAGCTGAGGGCTGAACCCTCTGCTGAGATGAACTACTAGGACGACGAGGACAGTGCCTCCACTCATGTCCGAATTCTCCGCACTCATAACAACTACCTGGAGCTTGAGATGACAACTGACGAGAACCCCTGCCACTATGATAACCACCATACGAACCATGCATAGAAGAACCCTGATAAGATGATACTCGGGCGGAGCTCTGAGCTGGAAGGGCACTAAAAGATGAACGTCCCTGATGAGAATTGCGAGGACCCTGCCCCAAAGATACACCACTGTAAGCTGGGCGAACTGGCTGTGGAGGTCTAAATGGACGACCTATGTTGTGCTGAAACTGCCCTCTAGAAGGGGCACCACTGAAGCTACCTGATCCCCGAGGCCTCTTAACCTCCCTCTCCTCACGCTCTTTCCTACGAACAGACTCAATGTCCCGAGCAATGTCAACTACCTGCTCAAATGTATCTCCAGACAGTCTCTCTCTAGTCATCAAGATCCAAAGATGATAAGTAAGACCACTTACAAACCTCCTAATCCTCTCCCTATCAGTAGGGACAAACTCAGAAGCATGTCTAGCCAACTCGGAAAACCTCATCTCGTACTGAGTGACTGACAACTCTCCTTGGTGCAGCTGCTCAAACTGTCTGCGTTACTCCTCTCTGTGAGACTGGGGAAAATACTTCTCCAAAAAGATTGTGGAGAACTGCTGCCAGGTGAGTGGTGCTGAACAAACCGGCCTACGCCTCTCGAATGACTCCCACCAAGTAAAAGCAACACCAACAAACTGAAATGTAGCAAACGAGACCCCATTGGTCTCCAAAATACCCGCAGTACGTAGTATCCTCTGGCACTTATCCAGAAAACCTTGGGCATCCTCACCCTCTGTACCACTGAAAGTCGGAGGCTTAAGTCTGCTGAACCTCTCCAGTCTATGCTGCTCATCCTCGGTCATAGCCAGAACCATAAAATCCTGGACCGGGACAATCAGCTGAGCTAGGGCTTCTCCCGGTGTCTGAATACCCCGTACAGACTGCTTAGGTGTCCGGGCAGCTGGAGTCTGATTGCCTCCCCCGGCCTGAGCTGCAGTGGCAGTAGTCGACATAGCAACTGCCTGGGCTAAACTGGAACACACTGTCAATATCTGAGCAGGGTCTCCTAAAGACTCGGAATAATAATAGGCACCGCCGGTGCCTGAGCCTGTCCCGCTGGAGCACCATCGACGGGAACATGATCTTGAACGATAGGGGGATCCTGGGATACTGTCCCGGCTGCTGCGCGGGCTGGTCCCCTACCTCTACCACGTCCCCGACCCCTTATGGGTCTGGCTGGTGTTTGGTCACCCTGATCGGTATTGCATGTCCTCACCATCTGTGAGAGAATGAAACAACGTAAGTTTAGAATTTCAAGAATCTATAGATTGGCACGAAAGAGTTCAAGAAAATAGAGATGTTTCCTAAGGGTTCTGCAGCCTCTCGAAGATAAGTACAGACGTCTCCGTACCAATCCACAAGACTCTACTGAACCTGCTCATGACCGTTGAGTCCTATGTAACCTCGAGCTCTGATACCAACTTGTCATGACTCCAAATCCTAACAGGTCATGATGGCGCCTATCATAGAACTAGGCTAGCCAATCATCACATTACTACGTATTTGTTCCGTTATAGTAATTCACAATTCAATAATAAACAACAAACATAACATAAAATAATTTCTTGTAGTCTTAGCACCCCAATAATAGTCTAAACAACTCTAAACAAAACCTCCCAAGACTGGAGTCAACATGGTCACGAGCATCTAAGAAATAAAACTAACTCTGCCAACTTCTTAATCAATGTCTATGAAATAAATAGTAATACTAATAAAGGACGGGATTTCGAGGTAGTTGTCCAGTGTCCACAGCTTCTCCATTTCCCTTCCTTTGTTAGTATTAGTATTTATTTCATAGACATTGATTAAGACGTTAGCAGAGTTAGTTTTATTTCTTAGATGCTCGTGACCATGTTGACTCCAGTCTTGGGAGGTTTTGTTTAGAGTTGTTTAGACTATTATTGGGGCGCTAAGACTAAATAAATTATTTTATGCTATGTTTGCTGTTTATTATTGAATTGTGAATTACTCTAATGGAACAAATGCGTAGTAATGTGATGGTTGGCTAGCCTAGTTCCATGATAGGCGCCATCACGATCTGTTAGGATTCGGGGTCGTGACAATTTATTATCCACAATCTAATATTTATCAGACACTACTGGTGTCTTCTAGACAAACAATTAGCTCTTCAGGAGTTGTTGATGCATTTTGTACTATTAAATATTGCTCAGACACTTCTGGTATCATGAGAGAGAATCATAATCAAATAAACAATATAAAGCTAATTCTAAATTTATAAATGACGAAAATAATTTTAATATTTCTACCACTAACTTTGTGACAAATATCTCCTTCAAGGAGAAATACCATGTAACGACCCGGCCGGTCGTTCCGTAGAAATTTCATTTTTTTCACTGTTTCTGCCTTGTCATAGCTGGGTTATACTGTTCATGATGTGTTAGAGTTGGTTAGCATTGGTTCGGAGGGGTCATAGAAGGAATTGAGACACTTAGTCTCTAAAAATAGCTTTAGAGTTGGGAAAGTCAACTGAGAGTTGACTTATTGGTAAACGACCAGCTGGGTCGTTACATTCTCCCCCTCTTAAACAAACGTTCGACCTCGAACGGGTCTAGAATGGTACCTGATGTGCTGAATAGCTGTGGGTATCTTCTATGTACCTCAACTGGTTGGCCCCTCCACTGGACCTTAATCGCTGAAACTGTCTTGGACCTCAACTGGCGGTCCTGTCTATCAATAGTAGCCATAGGCTCCTCCTCATAGCTCAACTGCTCATCTAGCTGAATAGTACTATAATCGATCA
>ML272927.1:0-61147 GCA_005239495.1 Nicotiana undulata
TATTCTGCCTCATTTCTCATGCCAAACGATCCTCAAACTCGATTTTTATGTCTCCAATGGATTTCTTGTGAAATTCTAATCAAATTAGGCTTTTGAATCACTCAATTTGAGCTTATAATGAAGGAGATATGTAGGTTTTAATATTTGCAAATAGTGCAGATTTTTAATACGTCGTCAGTGGCAATTTCATAATTAACCTGAAAAAATCTGGTAACCTTGGTAAAATGCCCATAAAATCCTCATACGATGTCCAAATTCGATGATTCTTTTTGCTACGGGTCCGTAATTACAATACGTATCTAATACTTTATTCAAAATAGAAATCGGAGCTCATTTGTTCAATATGATACCGTTTATGCTTGAAGAAACGATGTTGAAGCATAAGAAAAACGAGCGCAACACAACTCAAACCTATTTGAAACTCACCCGAGCCCTCGGGGCTCTAAACTAAACATGCACGCAAGTCTAAAAGAATCATAGGGAATTGCTCGTGCGATCAAATCATGAAAATAACATGTAAAACTATGAATTAAACCTCAAAGCTCATTATTTTCCTCAAGAACACTTATAGTTCATAACTTTTCAACTGGATGTCCGAATCACATCAAAGGAACTCCGTTTTTCACCAAATTTCACAATTAACCTTTTAATATCATAAAAAATCTGTACCGGGCTCCGAAATCAAAATACGGGCCCGACACCAATGATTTTATACATTATTTCTTTTCTTTAATTCATAAACATTTCAGCAAAATAATTTCTTTCAAAAATTGATTTCTAAGGCTTGGGACCTCAGAATTCATTTCCGGGCATACGCCCGAGTCCCATATTTTACTGCGGACCTCCCGGGATCGTTGAAACACGAATCTAGATCCTTTTACTAAAAATGTTGACCAAAGTCAACTTTTATCAAATTTAAATTCTAGAAATCAGTATTTCTCATATTTTCACATAAAATCTTTCCGGTTTCACGCCCGGACTGCGCACTTAATCGAGGTATTTAAAATTAGTCTTTTTATGACAATTAAGCATGGGACGGAATCTAAATTTATGAAATGACCCCTTGGGTCATCACAATATCCACCTCTAAAACACACGTTCGTCCTCGAACGGACATAGAAAGATACCTGAATTTGCAAACAAGTGTGGATATCTACTCTGCATGTCCGACTCGGACTCCCAAGTAGCTGCCTCAACGGGCTGGCCTCTCCACTGCACTCGAACTGAAGGATAACTCTTAGACCTCAATTGACGAACATGCCGGTCTAAAATAGCTACCGGCTCCTCCTCAAAAGTCAAGTCTTTGTCCAATTGGACAAAGCTAAAATCTAACACGTGGGACGGGTCACCATGATATTTCCGGAGCATAGACACATGGGATACCAGATGAACTTAGGATAACCCTGGAGGCAACGCAAGTCTATAAGCTACCTCCCTCACTCTATCAAGAATCTCAAACGGCCCGATATACCTAGGGCTCAACTTACCCTTCTTCCCAAATCTCATCATACCCTTCATGGGTGACACACAAAGCAATACTCTCTCTCCAACCATGAATGTCACATCACGAACCTTACGATCGGCATAACTCTTTTGCCAGGACTGAGTTGCACGAAGTCTCTCCTGAATAATCTTGACCTTATCTAAGGCCTTCTGAACTAAGTCTGTACCCAACAACCGAGCCTCTCCCGGCTCAAACCATCCAACTGGTGATATGCACCGTCTACCATATAACGCCTCATAAGGAGCCATATGAATGCTCGACTAATAGCTATTATTATAAGCAAACTCTGCTAACGGCAAGAACTGATCCCATGAACCTCCAAAGTCAATAACACAAGCGCGGAGCATGTCCTCCAATATCTGAATAGTACGTTCGGACTGCCCGTCAGTCTGAGGGTGAAATGTTGTACTCAACTCTACTCGGGTACCCAACTCACGCTGAACTGCCCTCCAAAAGTGCGAAGTAAATTGCGTACCCCAATAAGAAATGATAGACACGGGCACCCCATGAAGGCGAACTATCTCCCACATATATAACTCAGCCAACCGCTCTGAAGTATAAGTACTTGCTACAGGAATAAAATGTGCTGATTTAGTCAGCCTATCCACGATAATCCAAACCACATCGAATATCCTCTAAGTCCGTGGGAGCCCAACAACGAAGTCCATAATGATACGCTCCCACTTCCACTCAGGAATATCTATCTATTGAACTAAACCACTAGGTCTCTGATACTCATACTTTACCTGCTGACAATTTAAGCAACGAGCCATGTACGCCACAATGTCCTTTTTCATCCTCCTCCACCAATAATGCTGCTTCAAATCTTGGTATATTTTTGTTGCACCTGGGTGAATAGAATACTTAGAGATGTGAGCCTCCTCAAGGATCAACTCACAAAGTCCATCAACATTAGACACAAACAACCTACCCTGCATCCTCAAAACGACATAATCTTCAACTATAACCTTCTTGGAATCACCGTGCCGAAC
This sequence comes from Nicotiana undulata, assembly GCA_005239495.1. Taxonomy (NCBI): domain Eukaryota; kingdom Viridiplantae; phylum Streptophyta; class Magnoliopsida; order Solanales; family Solanaceae; genus Nicotiana; species Nicotiana undulata. The sequence continues at coordinate 2,497 of ML272927.1, forward strand.
TGTGTCCCTAAGGACCGCCAAATGTGAGTCATCATCCTGCCGCTCCCGAATACGGTCAATTAAATAAGACCGAGCGACGGTACAAGCTATAACACTGCTGGGGGAAATATCCAACCTCACGAACTGATTAGCCAAAGTCTGAATGTCTGAAGCCAACGGTCTCTTGCAACCTGGAATATACGCAAGACTGTCCATACTCACCGCCTTTCTACTCAATGCATCGGCCACCACATTGTCCTTTCCTGGGTGATACAATATGGTGACATCATAATCTTTTAGCAACTCTAACCATCTCCGCTGCCTCAAATTTAGATCTTTCTGCTTGAATAATTACTAGAGGCTGCGATGGTCAGTAAAAATTTCACATGGCACGCCATAAAGATAATGCCTCCAAATTTTTAATGCATGAACAATGACTGCCAACTCCAAGTCATGAAAATGGTAATTCTTCTCATGGACTTTCAACTGACGAGACGCATCTGCAATCACCCTGCCATCCTGCATCAATACTGCTCCAAGTCCAACTCGGAAAGCGTCACAATACACCGTGAAAGAACCCGAATATGATGGTAACACCAACACTGGTGCTGAAGTCAAGGCTGTCTTGAGCTTCTGAAAGCTCGCCTTGCACTCATCTGACCATTTAAATGGGGCACCTTTCTGAGTCAATTTAGTCATTGGGGATGCTATGGACGAGAACCCCTCCACAAAACGACGGTAATAACCTGCCAAACCCAAAAAACTCCTAATCTCCGTAGTTGTAGTGGGTCTAGGCCAGTTCTTGACTGCCTCTATTTTCTTAATAGTTGTTTATAGCCAATTACAGAATTTTCAAACAGCTTCACGTTAACAAGATCTCCTCTCAAACCTTCACAATACTGATAACGAGGTGCGATTCATGAAGACCTCATATCATATACCCGAATTAACGTGTCTCATTTAACACCACACGGGCGGCACATACCTCGGAGGTCAAAGCTCAATAATTATAATACAAATTTGGCAAATTATGCACAGTTAACTAATTGATTTACTTCTTTATTTATTGATTTAATTATTATTAGTATTACTTTTAATATCATTATTTATTTATTACTACGATTATTATCATTATTTTATACATAAATTGTTGAATAAGCCTAACATGAATGAGTCCCTACCAGTACTATAGTAAAGTTTTAATTAACAAGGGAGACTTTAAACACAAGAATTTCCATCACAAGGACCTCGTCCCTACATAACTTCCACCGCGGCTTGTAGCCCGATTTAAACATACCAAATCATATCAAAATGCGAGGATCTCGCCCTCAGTTCTGAATCACAAGTAATATGCACACTGCCAATCGAAACATTCTATTTTGTTCTTTTAATTATTTTCCGCTAAAAAAATTACAACATGTAATGATAGACATATCTATATCCATAGAATTTCTCAATACTAGTGTTCACACAAGTAGATTTTTGAGTTACGAAGCTCACCCGAAAGTAGAGCATATTACAAAAAAATTATTAGTTATGCATAACCGTATTAAGTTCAGGAAATCATCACTTTATAATAATTAGAGATTGTTTTTGTAATGACACCATTTAATGTAACGACCTCAGCCCTACAATAGAAAATATACCAACATGTTGTGTCTCCACCTCTAGAAGTCTGACCTCCCACTTCGACATGTAAGTTGAGTTGTAACTGCAATGGGGCACGTAGCCTGAGTGTTCTGATGAAATATGACTCTCCCAAGTCTAGGACAATTTCTATCACTAGCCGAAATGAAGTATCAACCTGCCCTGAGTCGCACAAAATTTTACAATCATAATTGAGTCCTTTAATGAGTTTGGGGGCTCGCCCTCTGGCTATATGAACCAAAGTAGGAGTATGACAGGATAACTTATCAAACCTGATGGCATGTTCTGACATTGTCATGGTGACCTGACACAATCGTTAAAACCCTAAGCGCCACGCAAAATGGAAAGTTCGAGAAACAAACTCTTCAAATGCATTATGAGAACTGAGTCAAATAGTTAGTGTTGCAATGACTGGCCGTATTCTTCGTAGGGTTGCCTCAACCACCGGCGACAAATTTCTTCTTTACCATGTTGACTCAACACCGCTGAGCTACCCCATTTATTCATGTACCCTTCGTTATTCCTCGGGGTAATTCTTACCCTTATTGATGCACAATTACCCCAAAGGTAGAGCTCTATACAGATAAACCTTGGCACGAACCATATAATATAGAAGCTTGTCAATCACTGTACTCCCTATAGAGCACCCCAAAATCCGCAACCGTGACCTCCACGCTGATAAGACCTTCTGTAGATTTAAAGTTGTCTATATAAATCCTTTGGTACTGAGGTATATGGTTATTAAGGAGGAATACATATCGCAAGTCCCAGCTTCATCTCTTGCAAAATCTCAGGCCTTATAAATTTCAAGCCAAAATCGATATAACACATGACCCACAATCTATTCCTTGACAGTGGACTTCCCCACTTGGCACGAAGTCATAGGTCACAATGCCTGATAATCCACAATGTTAAACATCACAACTCATATAAATCAACCCCGATGCTTTTAACTATTCTGTTGTTATGCAATACTAGGGTACCTATAAATCCTTCTGGGATATGGACTAGTCCAACCTGTACCACTTGAGCTGGAACCTCCGCATATATATCCATTTGAGATTGTACAATAGCTGTTGATGTTCGAGCTTTAGACTGAGCTTTGCTTCTGTCTCTTCCCTTGATCGTAACTGTCATTGGGGCTTCATCTCTTGTCCGGTCGTAGACGCTTTGCGTGTTATCGAGATTTGTGAGAGGACAAATAATACACAAGTTCAATCATCAATGGTAGAATAAATTCGCACGATAGAGTAGAATAGAAATGAAATTGTTCCTAACTTCATAGCCTCTGAGAGATAAGTACAAACGTCTCTGTACCGATCCTTCAGACTCTACCAAGTTTGTTCGTGAATTGTGAGACCTAAGAAACCTAGTGCTCTGATACCAACTTGTCACGACCCAAATACCCAACCTTAGGAATCGTGATGGCGCCTAACACCACACTTACTAGGCAAGCCAATGCTAGAATTCGAGTAGCTAATTTCCTTTGATTATTTTTTCAAGCATCAATAAGTAAATTTAAAGTAAATTAATTCAAATAATTTCCACAGATAAAATAATATACAATTAAATAAAAATGATCCACGAACTAATTATATCAATAGATCTAGAACTACCCTAGAGTCTGGTGTCACAATTCACGAACGACTAAAGAATACTACAAATACTGAGCTGAAAGAAATAATGTAACTGTTCTGAATAAAATAAAACATCATTTATGGAAATAGGAGAAGACTCTCGGGATCTGCAAATGCCGGCAGATATACCTCGTGTCTTCGAATAAATGAATAGCCGCTCTAAATATCTCTACTGCTGATTAATACCTAGATCTGTGCAAAAGAGCACAGAGTGTAGTATCAGTACAACCGACCTCATGTACTGAGTAAGTGTCGAGCCTAACCTCGACGAAGTAGTGACGAGGCTACGACGGGGCATTAACAACATATAACCTGTGACAATTATATATACAATAAAGCAATAAAATAATTCTACACGAACAAGAATAAAATATAACTGAGACAATAATTATAAAGCAGGAAGGAAATCTAATAAATAATTAAGTACTGCAACAACAATGAAATAACTCAGCCGCCTTTTCCAGGTCTCAGCTATAACCAATACTCAAGTAAATCATCAAGTTTCCAAACTTTACTTTAAAATAATCTCATATGCTAAATGTGAGAAAAACCCGTAGAATAAAACAAAAATTTCCAAATCGTTTAAAGTTTAAAAATCAATAAAAACATCTGTATTCACCGTTTTTACAATCTTGTTGCGGCGCGCAACCCGATCTCACATATTCACAATAACACAATCAATTATCCACCCGTATCACATTAATTATCCACCTTTATCACACCAATTATCCACCCTTATCAGACCAATTATCCATCCTTATCGCACAATTTATCCACCCTTATCACACCAATTATCCACCCTTATCACACCAATTATCCACCCTTATCGCACCAATTATCCACCCTTATCGCACCAATTATTCACCCTTATCGCACCAATTATCCACCCTTATCACACCAATTACCCACCCTTATCACACCAATTTTTTATTCAAAAGTTTCAAACAGAAACAGATAGCCCGTAAGCTTTAAACAACAACAATGTAAATAGTCAAAGAAACCGACATGAATATATATATATATATATATATATATATATATATAACTACTCAACATTTTTGTTTCTCCAAGAGAACCAAATACACAACCAATATTCTTCCAAAATAACCAAATAATATTTAACAACAGAGTAATGAGGCCTAGTAGTCATAGAAATAATAACTAACAAAGAACAATTAAGACCGGGATCAATTAAATTGGGAACGTGGAAAGAATCATGTTTAACATGCCAATTGGGTGGTGCATAGATACTCGTCACCTCACCTATACACTACACCCATGCATTTCACNAGTGTCAAACTGCTCAACATTTATGTTCCCCCAAGAGAACCAAATACACAACCAATATTATTCCAAAATAACCAAATAATATTTAACAGCAAAGTAATGTGGCCTAGTAGTCATGGAAACAATAGCTAACAAAGAACAATTAAGACCGATATCAATTAAATTGGGAAAGGGGAAAGGATCATGTTTAACAGGCCATTTGGGTGGTGCATAGATACTCGTCACCTCACCTATACACCACACCCATGCATTTCACATAGCAAACAAGTAGGGATTCCTATTCCCTCAAGTCAAAGTTAGACCAAACACTTAGCTCAATTTCCAGTCATTGCTCAATTACAACTTTTCCTTTAGAATCTTGTTCTAACTTACTCGAATCTAATCATAATTAACTAAATATCATTAATTAAGGATAAAGGAACTAACTTTATTGAAAATTACAATTTTTTCTAAGTTTTCTCTAAAAAAGTAAAAACTCGACCCCGGACCCGCTTGGTCTAAACTCGGGGTTCAGACCAAATTATGTTTACCCATTCACCGACGAACCCAAATATACAATTAGTTTTGAAATACGGCCTCAATTCAAGGTAAAGATTCGATTTTTACAAAATTCCCTAATTCTACCAAAACCCTCAATTTTTTACCATGAAAATTCTTAGTTTTTGATTTAAAAGTGATGAAAAACAATGTGTAATTGAAAGAGTAAAGTTTAGAATTGATTACCTATGACTTGGGGATAATATTTGGTGAAGGAATTCGTTCCTAGGGCTGTGGGGTTCGAAAATTGGAAGAAGAAGAAGAAGAAGTCTGCCCGTTTTATATATATAGTTCTGCCAGCTATTCTTTCTCGTTTCTCGTGTCAAACGATCCTCAAACTCGATTTTTATGTCTCCAATGGATTTCTTGTGAAATTCTAATCAACTTAGGCTTTTGAGTCACTCAATTTGAACTTAATATGAATGAGATATGTAGGTTTTAATATTAACAAATAGTGCGGATTTTTAACACGTCGTCAGTGACAATTTCGTAATTAACTTGAAAAATCTGGTAACATTGGTAAATGCCCATAAGATCCTCATACGATGTCCAAATTCAATGATATTTTCTGCTACGGGTCCATAATTACGATACAGATCTAATACTTCATTCAAAATAGAAATCGGAGCTCACTTTTTCAATATGATATCATTTATGCTTGAAGAAATGACGTTGAAGCATAAGAAAAACGAGCGCAACACAGCCCAAACCTATTTGAAACTTACCCGAGCCCTCGGTACTCTAAACCAAACATGCACGCAAGTCTAAAAACATCATACGGACTTGCTGGTGCGATCAAATCATGAAAATAACATGTGAAACTATGAATTAAACCTCAAAACTCATTATTTTCCTCAAGAACACTTATAGTTCATAACTTTTCAACCGAATGTCCGAATCACATCAAACGAACTCCGTTTTTTACCAAATTTCACAATTAACCTTTGAATATCATAACGAATCTGTACCAGGCTTCGGAACCAAAATACGGGCCTGATGGCAATGATTTTAAATATTATTTCTTTTCTTTAATTCATAAATATTTCAGCAAAATAATTTCTTTCAAAAATTGATTTCTAAGGCTTGGGACCTCGGAATTTATTTCTGGGCATACGCCCGAGTCCCATATTTTATTGTGGACCTCCAGGGATTTTCATAACACGGATCCGGGTCCGTTTACTAAAAATATTGACCAAAGTCAACTTTTATCATATTTAAATTCTAGAAATCACTATTTCTCATATTTTCACATAAATGCTTTCCGGTTTAACGTCCGGACTGTGCACGTAAATCAAGGTATTTAATATTAGTCTTTTTTTGACAATTAAGCATGGGACGAAGTCTAAATTTATAAAATGACCCTTGGGTCATCACATATGATAAGAACAAACTTTTTTCGGCCAATCAAATTAAAGAGTGACAAAGCCGTATTTGATTGGCCAGAACATGTCACTTGCACACATGGCGCGATTTTATTAGCCTTTCAATTTGACTTGCCATGCCTTGTCATTTTGACACGTAGAATGATCCTATTGGATCTTCCGTTGGACATAGCGTGCCACATCATTTTACACGTGACACCAAACTGGGGCCTCTAGGAAGTTGACATCTTGGACTTAATAGAGTGGACTCATCACTTTAGCCCAATCAAATTGTAACGACCCGACCGGTCGTTATGAGTTCTAGCGCGTCGTTCAGCGGTTGGAAGTCATGAACAACTTCATTTTGATTATTGTGGCTTGTGTGTATGGTCAGAGTTGAAATTCAGAAAGATCGGGGTTGAACTGAAAGGAGGATTCTCATTGCAGAGGCCTTAAGTTGAAGAAATTGAGTAAGATTGGAATTTTGAGTAAACGACCTCGGAATCGGGATCTGAAGGTTCCAGCAGGTTCGTATGATGATTTCAGACTTGGGCGTATGTCCGGACCAGGTTTTGGATAAACCGGGAGCGTTTCGGCATATAATGTGGAAGTTAGCATTTTTGAAGGAATTTCCTAAGTTTGGCTTGAAGAGAATTTCATTGATATTGATGTCCGTTTGGGATTAAGAGCCTGGGAATAGCTCCGTATGGTGATGCTGGAGTTGGGAGGACGATCGTAAGTGAATTCGGATGTCCGGGGGTCATTTTGAAGCCATTTGGCTAAAGATAGATATTTGAAGGTTTTTGAGAATCCGACCGAAAATGGAGAATTTGATATCGAGGTCGGAATGCAATTCCAAAAGTTGGAGCAGGTCCGTAATGTCGAATATGACTTGTGTGCAAAATTTGGGATCAATCGGACGGGATTTGATAGGTTTCGGCATCGGATGTGAAAGTTAGAAATTTCAAAGTTCATAAAGTTGGATTTTAGTGCAATTCGTGATTTTGGCATTGTTTGATGTGATTTGAAGCCTCGAGAAAGTTCGTGGGGTGTAATGAGACTAAGTCGTGTGATTTGGATGGGGTCCCGGGGGCCTCAAGTGTGTTCCGGGGTGGTTTCGGGTCATTTCAGAGTGAATTTGTTGTTGCTGGTTTCTGGTGCTGCTGGTGTTCTATGCGATCGCAGCCTTAGCTATGCGATTGCGGAGAAGGAAATGAGGGGCAAGGATTTTTGGCCTATGCGATCGCGGATCGTATGTTGCGTTCGCATAGATGAGCGAGATGAGGGTGCCGGGTATTGGCTTGTGTGATCGCGGTTCGTGGATGCGATCGTGGAGGAGGAAGCAGGGTGACCTATGCGATCGCAGAGGACTTCATGTGATCGCATAGAGGGTCAGAACTGGGCAGTGTTTGTTTTAAACCAGGATTTTGGTCATTTTCTTCATTTCTTCAAAGGCGTGGACGATTTTTGGAGAGCTTCAAGAGAGGATTTTCGTCATCTATGTTAAGGTAAGTTACTCCTACTCATTTCAAGTTAAATACAAGATTTATTACATGGATTGAACATGAATTTTTGGGAAAATATGGGGTTTTAGAGAAAACCTAGAAATTTGGTAAAAGTGGATTTTAGCCATGAATTTGAGCATGATATTAGGAGTAAATTGTATATTTGAGCTAGTTAAGCTATGGGTAGATTATATCTTCGAGAAATTTAGGAATCCGGGCACATGGCCCCGAGGGCATTTTGGTCATTTCACTAAGCGGAGTTGGGAATTTGTATAATTTGAATTGTTAACAAGTATTTGAGTATATTCTAATTAGTTTGCCATTATTTGGCTAGTTCCGGAGCATATTGCAACGATTCGAGTCGTCGGGAAGGCTTGGGAGGCCGTTTATTGAATTTCGAAGCGAGGTAAGTCTCCTTTCTAACTTTGTGAGGGGGAATAGTCCCCCTAGGTGAACTCAATAAAAAAATATGAAATTTATTTGCGGGGGGCTACGTACGCACGAGGTGATGGGAGTCCGTGCGTAGCTATTGTTATGCCATGTCCGGGTAGTCTAGGACCCACTAGCATGCCTTACGTGTTGTATATGCGATCCTGTCATGATATTAAACTGATTATACTAATAAATTAGTAATCTATTTTCCCAAAAGGGTTAAAGCGTATCTTCTTAATTATTTGGAAATAGGATTGATTTCCCCTGTGGATCAGGGTGTTCTTGGAAAGGTTACTTATTGAATACTGTTAAGATTTGACTAACGAATTTCCAGAAATATATTCTAAATATTATCATCATGTTTAATTAAAGAGAATTTTATTACTTCTATGGGAAAATGTCTTCTTGATCAAAAAAAATATGGATTCCTTTATGTGAAACCTATGAACACCTGAGTCGCAGGTATGATTCGCGAGCAGGTTAGCCGTATTTATTATGTTGACCGCGTCGCATTATCGATTCGCGAGCGGGAAAAAATAGATGCATCTATGGTTCGGACCGTTCGACCCTTCGACAGTGCACAGTTTACTATTGTTGGTCCCCGCCATTCGACCCTCGGCATATATGTTGCGCATGATAAATGTTGCGTATTTTCTTATGATTTATACATGTATATTGGCCTAAGTATATTGAGTTTCCAATTTAAAAGAAGGAGGATTTATGTGAAAAAAATGTGGAACAAGTTGATATTTATTGACGTTTCTAATCTCCGATTATTTGATTAATTGATTATGATACTCATGCTTAGCTTCTCACTTAGACTATACTAGACTGACTTATAGCAAGTGTCAAATTTGACCCCTCGTCACTACCTCTCTGAGGTTAGGCGGGCTACTTACTAGGTACACGTTGTTTTCGTACTCATACTACACTTGCTGTGCATTTTGTTGCACAGGAACACCCTTAGCGGTGGTTCACTCGGAGACTTAGGCGTGATGCATTATCCGGAGGCGTCCCGCAGCTGACAGAGTCTCCCTCTATGTACTGTATTTTATTTCTAAATTTCTTGTCCAATCTGTATTTCGGACAAGCTTTGTAATATTTGTATAAACTCTTAGAATCTGCTCATGCACTTGTGACACCGGGTTCTGGGAAATGTATTTGGGTTGTGTTTTACATAAATGAACTGTTGTTTTTCCAACGAAATGGATTTCTATCTAGATGTTATGTATTAAAATGAAAAGTAACGATTTCGAAAATGCTAAAACATGAAAATACTTCTATTAAGTAAGGATTGGCTTGCCTGACAGTAGTGTCCGGCGCCATCACGACCTTACGGATTTTGGGTCGTGACAACATGGTATCAGAGCTCTAGGTTCCTGTTGGTCTCACGAGTCATGAGAAAGTCTAGTAGATTCTTGCGGATCGGTACAGAGACGTCTGTACTTATCTTCGAGAGGCTATAGGGTTGTTAGGAGTACTTACCTTCTTGATATCTCATCGTGCGATTTGATTCCTCTCAGGCTTATGCCTATGTTTCTTCCTACTCAATCTTATACGTCGCGAAGCGCTTCTTATAATAGAGTGTTTGAGGAATTGTAATGGGGCTACAGATACGGTGCGTGATGTTTTCCCTGCATAGTCGATTGGACTTTTGTTGTCGCCCTACAAGAGGATATTATGTTATTTCAGCTCAGTTGTTGTATTTCTGAGAGCCTTGAGGCTATGCTCAGATAGTAATGATGTTTTTGATTGGTTATCACGCGATGTCAATATGGCGGTAGAATGCTTGCCCGTAGGACGAGGGTGATGAATGGATTGAAGGGAGGTCTCCTCATAGTGGGATTTCGAGATTTCAGCATTTTAGTTCCGGCGGAGGAAAGGCGATTGAACTATAAATGGTCAGGTTTTGGGTGATAAAAGTAATGAAGCTTGGTGTTATCGAGCGAGGTGGAGTATTCACCCGTGTTGTGGTACCGATGTTTGATCGAATAAAACGTGTTAAGTTCGTCGGTGTTATAGTTCTTCGGTTGCATTGGTTTAGAGTGTTGTGAAGCAATGTTGAGGAAGCAGTTGTTATAGACCGTGGTGTGCGGTGGTTTAAGTATTGGAATGAGAGTTTCTAATGAAGGCAACTCAAGAAAGATGATCATCAGAGAATTGAAGTCGTGGTGATCTGCTGGTTCAAGAGATACTGAGAATGATATTGAATTGAGGCAGCAGTTGAGAAGCATGTGATGAAGGAAGCCATGTGAAAGGTGTCAAGTAGCGGCTAAGCCTCTAAATGCCAGGCGTCAGAGACGGAAGTCGGGTAGTTTCTTAAAGGAATGAGTCCAACTAAGTAAGAAGTGGCAGTATAGACTATAAGTTCAGTGGTAAGGTGGTTGTCTACCTTGAGGAAGAGTTGAAGTGATTTGAGAAATTTTGTGGACAGGAAGTAGGTCTACAAGCTTAAACTGAAATGTTGGTTATTCGGCGGAAGGTTAGATGCCACCGAGAGGAGTTGTTAGGGATGAAGAAGGATGCAGCATAGCTTGGAATCAAAAGATGTTGTCAGGCGCATAGTGGATGTCCATGGGGAGCGGACGGACTAGTCAAGTCGGTGAAGGAGGACAAGCTTAGGATGGCGGTCTCGATGTCGTAGGAAGTGTGCCTCACAGCATAGTGGAAGGTGTCAGTTGGTGAGTTTCCACAGGTGGGGTATCTTCTGTGAGTAGGATAGCGGTTGTGGGGTAGGAAAGTTTCTGTGAGGGATACCAGTGGCTAGTCAGTAGGAAGCAGAATGTGTAAATGGTGCTAGAGAATTGAGTATTTGGGGAATGCTAACACGGAAATTCGGAAGAATTGGATGGATTGGTTGAGCAAGGTCATGTCAACAAGAAGAACAGGTCTCAACAGTGTCTGGAGTGGTGCAGGGTGTGGCTTCGGGCTAAGTGGGGGAGTCCCACCACCTGCAGTTGGGTTGTAGGGTTGCGTCCTCATGGGATTGTGTTGGGTTGTAGGGTTGCGTCCTCATGGGATTGTGGAATTTTCGGTGTATCGGCAAGTTGTTACAGCTAAGAGGAAGGAGTAAAGCGGTAATCGAGCATGGCATATGATAAAAATGTGCGAAGTTGGTCCTACTGAACCAGGGTTAGGCTTTGGAAGATTAAGAATTTATGCCTAAGGCCTAGGCAAGTTGTAAGGGAAGTGACTCAGTCACGTGCTTCATTGAGAGCATATTCATGTGCTAGAAGAGCCTTGGAGTTGATTGTATTCGGGGCCCCTCAGAGTGGGTGACTCTCAGTAGCGGTCCTAGTGAATTTGAAAGCTAGAGACTGTGGTGTTTAAGGGTTTCAAGCAGCAGTGTGATTAAGAATCGAACTTTTGCAGTATAATCTCTGAGGAGAAGGAAAAAAAATGGTTGGAGTGTCCTATGTTATTTCCAGCACGCAGGATAGTGTTGTAGGAGTGAGAGAAATAAACTCCGGGTGGAAGAGAGATTATCAGGAGGTTGTGAGGCGGGTTGCGGGATTTGGGCAGCATGGTCTCGTGAATCAAGGTCACTCAGGATGAGTGAGGGTTGAGTTTCTATGAGTTGAAAGAAGTTACTATCATCCTGAGGCAATTAAAGATGATTAAAAGAAGATGGATTGGTTAGCCATGATGGAACGGCGCCTGTACGCCAGTGATCAGTTCCTTCGGTGTGATTGAGTATGTGTATGGTTTGTACAGATATGTGTGGGGCTTGTCGGCCGTCGTAATAGATTTCAGTTGGACGCATTCAAGTGCTATGGCCTGTCTGGTGTAGACGAATCCCGGAAGGTTATGGGGGTTCAGTCCATTACATAAGGATTTGTATGTATTGTGAGGGTGATAACTCACTTGTGTGTTGCTATGGTTCTCATGATTTGAGGTGGGTAAAAGATTTCTATATGTGATGAAGTGTTCACCCTATTAGTGGTTCAGGAGTTATGATGGAATTCTTATGCCAACCCTTATCGGCACGTTAGGTGCAGTAAGCAGTATGTAACTGGAAGTAAGAATGGAGATTTGCAGTTCGGTGTTGACAAGGATGTCACGGTCTCAGAGGAGCAAGAACAAGGATTTGAATGTTTAGAATAAGCTGATGTTGTCTTCAGTGTCACCTGAGATCAGTGTTTGGTAAAAGAGGCTTTGTATCCTGATTACGGGTCCTTGAATTGTTTTGCAGCCTTAGGGTGGTTGGTGGTATGGATGTGCATACTGGATACCTGTGTGAAAAGTCATGGGAGCGTGACCACGGGAAGATTATGTAAGTGTGACTTGTAGTCACTTGATTGATTGAAGATTTGGACCAAGTATAAGGTGGTGCAATATTGCTTATTTGAGAATATATGCCTTAAAGGCGTTCGGTCCAGTTGGTTGTGGATTGTCGGGTCTTTGTCCCTGCTATGATGGTTGCTCTTGTGTGTTATGAGAAAAGGTGGGTTATTACGGACCCAGGTAAGGCTATCAGCCTAGTTCAGTGCGAGCAGCATCGGCTTGAAGTGAATAAATGGATTTAAACAAGATTATGAACTATGCATTAACAAAATTTTGGGCTTCATGCAAGTCAGATATGTTCATTTCACTATAGCGCTTCTCCAGGAGGGGTGTTGGAATATCAAGCGTTGTCCTATCTTCGCCAAATTTATGTGATACTATGATTGTGCCGTGCGAGTGTGAAACAGCTTGATAAATTCTTATGTGTTGAGATTCCGCATAGTGATGAGGTTATATGAGCATAATGGCTCTCGAGATTTCATATTTTTATATATCGCATCTCAGTTGTGCTTGAGTTTGTAGAATATGACTCTATCAGTCCCCCCAGAATGGTATTATGCACTTAGTGTGCTTATAACTGGTATTCAATAATGTGTAATAGCGAGCAATTCAGCTCTGTGTGTGTCTCCTTATGTAAGTTTCCTGATAGGATCGGGTGGCACGCCACCACGGGTATACTATTTGAATCATGTTGCATGCCGCATCCACGTGATGCTGAGTGCGGTTCCCTATAGTTATTTTCTTGTATTTTGCTTCCTGTATTCTGCGAAAGTTCATATTAGTTACGTGAGTCGAGTAGTTACTTCCTGAGTCATGTCTAGTGTATCATGTTCGAGTTGTGGCCTATCAGTACGTTGTGGCATCATCTAAGACTGCTGGTTATGCCTGGGATGATTGGTTATCTGAGCAATTCATACTGCGCGAGACGAGATTTATCGATTCGGGAAATCGGTGCGATGTGATTATGTGAAATATATCACAGAACAATACCTATACTTGGTTAGTAATGAGATGATGATCTAAGTCTAGAGAAAAGATGTCATTGTGTGGTTAACTCTGCAATTGGTTAGAAGTTTCTACACGTCTCCTCCGTGGTGGTGATATCGTCAGGTTTATAACAGAATGTATCTTATAGGGTGCCCTGAGAGCATCAAATTTGCAGAATTCTGGCTATTAAGGTTCGGGGAGCGTCATTGTGGTCAGATAATAGACCATGCATCGTATGGTGCTGATTCAGCAAAGGCACGCAGTTGTGTTCTGGTGCCTCATATGGTAGCTGATACGGTGTTCAAATATTAGAATCAGGCATGGCAAAGAATTTCAGGTGTTGGAATTGAGTTCGAAACTTATTTTATGAATAAGAAGAGGATATCTTCATATTTAATCAAGCTTGTGTGCTCAACTGGGTTGTGGTAGCACGGGCAGGTGCACGAGGTGCTAAACAATGATTTCAGATAACCCAAGAGAAGTTCTTGGCACGTTCGAGGACGAACGTTTGTTTAAGTGGAGGAGAATGTAATGACCCAAACGGTCGTTATGAGCTCTAGCGCGTCGTTTAGCGGTTGGAAGTCATGAACAGCTTCATTTCGATTATTCTGACTTGTGTGTATAGTCAGAGTTGAAATTCAGGAAGATCGGGGTTGAACTGAAAGGAGGATTCTCATTTCAGAGGCCTTAAGTTGAAGAAATTGAGTAAGATTGGAATTTTGAGTAAACAACCTCGGAATCGGCATCTGAAGGTTCCAGTTGGTTCGTATGATGATTTCGGACTTGGGCGTATGTCTGGACCGGGTTTTGGATAACCCGGCAGCGTTTCAGCGTATAATGTGGAAGTTAGCATTTTTGAAAGAATTTTCTAAGTTTGGATTGAAGAGCATTTCATAGATATTGACGTCCGTTTGGGATTCAGAGTCTGGGAATAGCTCCGTATGGTGATTCTGGAGTTGGGAGGGCGATCGTAAGTGAATTCGGATGTCCGGGGGTCATTTTGAAGCCATTTGGCTAAAGATAGATATTTTAAGGTTTTTGAGAATCCGACAGGAAGTGGAGAATTTGATATCAGGGTCGGAATGCGATTCCGGAAGTTGGAGCAGGTCCGTAATGTCGAATATGACTTGTGTGCAAAATTTGGGATCAATCGGACATGATTTGATAGGTTTCGGCATCGGATGTGAAAGTTAGAAATTTCAAAGTTCATAAAGTTGGATTTTAGTGCAATTCGTGATTTCGGTGTTGTTTGATGTGATTTGAAGCCTCGAGCAAGTTTGTGGGGTGTTATGGGAATGAGTCGTGTGATTTGGACGGGGTCCGGGGGGCCTCGAGTGTGTTTCAGGGTGGTTTCGGGTCATTTCGGAGTGAATTTGTTGTTGCTGGTTTCTGGTGCTGCTAGTGTTCTATGAGATCGCAGCCTTAGCTATGCGATCGTGGAGAAGGAATTGAGGAGCAAGCATTTTTGGCCTATGCGATCGCAAGAGGTGCAATGCGATCGCATAGGAGGATGAAATCGGCTAGTGCGATCACGGACCGTATGTTGCGTTCGCATAGAGGAGCGAGATGAGGGTGCAGGGTATTGGCTTGTGCGATCGCGGTTCATGAGGTGCGATTGCGGAGGAGGCAGCAGGGTGACCTATGCGATCGCAGAGGACTTCATCCGATCGCATAGAGGGTCAGAACTGGGCAGTGTTGTTTTAAACCGGAATTTTGGTCATTTTCTTCATTTCTTCAAAGCCATGGACGATTTTTGGAGAGCTTCAAGAGAGGATTTTCGTCATCTAAGTTAAAGTAAGTTACTCCTACTCATTTCAAGTTAAATACAAGATTTATTAAATGGATTGAACATGAATTTTTTGGAAAATATGGGGTTTTGGAGAAAACCTAGAAATTTGGTAAAAGTGGATTTTAGCCACGAATTTGAGCATGATATTAGGAGTAAATTGTATATTTGAGCTAGTTAAGCTATGGGTAGAGTATATCTTCGAGAAATTTTGGAATCCAGGCATGTGGGCTTGAGGGCATTTTGGTCATTTCACTAAGCGGAGTTGGGAATTTGTATAATTTGAATTGTTAACAAGTATTTGAGTATATTCTCATTAGTTTGTCGTTATTTGGCTAGTTCCGGAGCATATTGCAACAATTCGAGACGTCGGGAAGGCTTGGGAGGCCGTTTATGGAATTTCGGAGCGAGGTAAGTCTCATTTCTAACTTTGTGAGGGGGAATTGTCCCCCTAGGTGAACTCAATAAAAAAATATAAAATTTATTTGTGGGGGCTACGTACGCACGAGGTGACGGGAGTCCGTGCGTAGCTATTGCTATGCCATGTCCGGGTAGTCTAGGACCCACTAGCATGCCTTACGTGTTGTATATGCGATCCTGTCATGATATTAAACTGATAATACTAATAAATTGGTAATCTATTTTCCCAAAAGGGTTAGAGCGTATCTTCTTAATTATTTGGAAATAGGATTGATTTCCCCTGTGGATCAGGGTGTTCTTGGAAAGGTTACTTATTGAATACTGTTAAGATTTGACTAACGAATTTCCAGAAATATATTCTAAATATTATCATCATGTTTAATTAAAGAGAATTTTATTACTTCTATTGGAAAATGTCTTCTTGATCAAAAAAAATATGGATTCCTTTATGTGAAACCTATGAACACCTGAGTCGCAGGTATGATTCGCGAGCAGGTTAGCCGTTTTTATTATGTTGACTGCGTCGCATGATCGATTCGTGAGCGGGGAAAAATAGATGCATCTATGGTTCGGGCCGTTCGACCCTTCGGCAGTGCACAATTTATTATTGTTTGTCCACGCCGTTCGACCCTCGGCATATATGTTGCGCATGATCAATGTTGCGTATTTTCCTGTGATTTATACATGTATATTGGCCTAAGTATATTGAGTTGCCAATTTAAAAGAAGGAGGATTTATGTGAAAAATATGTGGAGCAAGTTGATATTTATTGACGTTTCTAATCTCCGATTATTTGATTAATTGATTATGATACTCATGCTTAGCTTCTCACTTAGACTATACTAGAATGACTTATAGCAAGTGTCAAATTTGACCCCTCGTCACTACCTCTCAGAGGTTAGGCAGGATACTTACTGGGTACACGTTGTTTTCGTACTCATACTACACTTGTTGTGCATTTTGTTGCACAGGTACACCCTTAGCGGTGGTTCACTCGGAGACTTAGGCGTGTTGCATTATCCGGAGGCGTCCCGCAGCTGACAGAGTCTCCCTCTATGTACTGTATTTTATTTCTAAATTTCTTGTCCAATCTGTATTTCGGACAAGCTTTTTAATATTTGTATAAACTCTTAGAATCTGCTCATGCACTTGTGATACCGGGTTCTGGGAAATGTATTTGGGTTGTGTTTTACATAAATGAATTGTTGTTTTTCCTACGAAATGGATTTCTATCTAGATGTTATGTATTAAAATGAAAAGTAACGATTTCGAAAATGCTAAAACATGAAATTACTTCTATTAAGTAAGGATTGGCTTGCCTGTCAGTAGTGTCTGGCGCCATCACGACCTTACGGATTTTGGGTCGTGACATAAGTGAGCTAGCCCAATGGATTAAGACTTATTTATTTTAATCCACATAAGTTGGACTTATATAATTAATTCAATTATATTAACCCATAATATTTATTTGGATCAATATATCTTGAATTTAAAATATTGTTCAAATTATTTTATGAATTTAATTTTAATAAAATTTATATGCCTACAGATGTCCCCTACTTCATGAGTTGTTGGGATGTATACGTATTGAACTTAGAAACTAAGGCTTGAAGTAAAAAATTGCCACTACTGTAAAAGAGACATTCTATCAAAGCACTTGATCTTTCTGGAATGGTCACACGTGACTCAAACACAAAATACACCACATTAGGACTTTTATGGGAAAGGACTTCAATTTGGAGTAGGAAATATTTGAATTCTATTTGGAGTAGGAACGTTTGAGCGACTGATCCCACATCGCATAACTACTCTTTAATGCCATGTTTCATTAGCTATGTAAACCTACATTCTCATGGTAATTTATTAAAACAAGCATCATCCGCAAAGTCACTTTTACTTCGACCTTTGACGTTTATGAAGCCTGCACAAAGGTAATTTTTTTTAATTCCTTTGCATTTTCTTTGTTTTTTTTTGTAGGCCGAGAAGGCAAGACAAGTTCTTGCATGAAAATAGTGATCTGAGGGGGTTAGTGGATGGGTACCCATCCTTACCCGAATATCAGAGAGATTGCTCTCATGGCCCGACTACTGGAGAGATTACTCTCAATATAGCCCGACTACCGGAGAGATTACTCTCAATATAGCCCGACTACCGGATAGATTACTCTCAATGTGGCTCGACTACCGGAAAGATTACTCTCAAAATGACCCGACTATCGGAGAGATTACCCTCAAAATGACCTGACTATCAGAGAGATTACTCTCAATGTGGCCCGACTACTGGAGAGATTACTTTCAAAATGACCCGACTACCGGAGAGACTACTCTCAATGTGGCTCGACTACTGGAGAGATTACTCTTAATGTGGCCCGACTGCCGGAGAGAATACTCTAAATGTGGCTCGACTACCGGAGATATTGTTCTCAATATAGCTCGACTACCGGAGAGATTACTCTCAATATAAATTATAATTTCTTTTAAGGACAAACCCACGAAGAGGCCAACTTAAGGTACACAGGGACTTATATGTCTACCTTAAGATGGGAAAGTTATAAAGCTTCAACTCGAAGACGACATCGACTTGACGACACCGACTTGAACACTTGGAAAACTTTGAAGATTTGGCTGACTTTGAAGACTTCAACTCAAAGAATGATTGACTTTTAAAATTCAACTTGAAAGATTAGCAGACTTGAAGACTTCAACTGGAACATTTGGAGGGCTTAAACAATTCAACTTTAAGATCGACGAATTTGAAGACTGAAACTTGAAAACTTCAACTTGGAGACTTGGAGGGCTTAAATATTTCAACTTGAAGAATGGCGAACGCGAAGACTTCAACTTGAAGACCGACAGACTTGAAGATTTCAACTTAGAGACTTCAACTTGAAGACCGACGGACTTGAAGATTTCAACTTAGAGACTTCAACTTGAAGACCGACGGACTTGAAGACTTCAACTTGGAGACTTCGAGGGCTTAAATATTTCAACTTCTCTTTTGCTTTATATTGTCTGACTTTATCTTAGTCGCATAATTTTCAGCTTTACGCGCTTGTAACAAAATTCATATCTTGTCGTGGGAGAGTCCAAATGACGAAACATTTGATTTCTCAAAAATTAGCCTTCAATATCTAAAACAGATCAAAAATTTAGAATCAAACACCTTCAAAATCGACCCAGATAATATTTTGAAACCAGTTTTAGATTCCACCACATATAAAATTTTAAATATGCGCAGTCTCACCAAAAAAATCATACCTTGGTGTAGAAAAGTCAAAATTATATACCATTTAATTTTATAGAAATTAGACTTCACAATCTAAGACATATCCAAAATTTGAAATCAAACACTTTGAGAATCATCCCAGATATTATTTTGAAGCTAACTTTAAATTCCGACACGTTGATAGTTTTAGATTTGTGCAGTTTCACCAAAACTATTATATCTTGGTGTAGAAACGTCAACATTATGAACCGTTTGATTTCATGGAAACCAGACTTCAAGATCTAAGACATATCCAAAATTTGGAATCAAACACTTTGATAATCGTCCCAGATGTTATTTTTAAACTAACTCTAAATTCTGACACGTTGATAGTTTAAGATTCGCGCAGTTTCGCCAAAAAATATTATATCTTAGTGTAAAAATGTCAAAATTATGAACTGTTTGATTTGACAAAAACTAGACTTCAAGATATAAGACATGTCCAAAATGTGGAATCAAACACTTTGAGAATCTTCCCAGATATTATTTTGAATCTAACTTTAAATTCCGACACGTTGATAGTTTCATATTCACGCAGGTTCACCAAAAATATTATATCTTGGTGTAGAAACGTCAAAATTAAGAACCGTTTGATTTCATGGAAAATAAACTTCAAGATATAATACATATCCAAAATTTGGAATCAAACACTTTGAGAATGTTGGAAGCCTAAGCCAAGAAGGTACGAACGAAGTGGATCTTGGTCCAGCCTACTACGAGGATCCCGTATCCAGCAACCCAACCTATACAAAGGGCGCGAATCGTCCCAGATATTATTTTGAATCTAACTTTAAATTCTAATACGTTGATAGTTTCATATTTGCACGACTTCACCAAAACATTTGTATCTTGATGTAGAACCCTTGAGATTGTAAGACCTTTTTAATTGTAAAAAATTGAAAATCAAGAGCTTCATTCTAACCAAATATCTTGGGTTCAAGACTCACTGAATTTGAAATGTCGTGAAGGTAGACAAAAAAACTTGACGGTTTGGCGAATGTGAAGGCATAACGGATCCCCGGACTTCAATGCAAATGCTTGGGAGCCTCTAAAAGATATTAATCATTTCATTGGAGACACCAATTTACCATAGCGGCTTTCCCCCATTAAATCAAATGGGATCTAAAGTTTAACAGAAGAATGGTATCCCAACTCGATTTTCAAATACTAATTGAATGAATTACATTCCATCGTACTTCATTCCAACAACGATTGGGGGATTATGTATCTTTTGAACTTATGCGACTGAACTCAGAATGAAACTCTGAGCTGCCCACGTACCTCGGTGCATATGATCAAGTCATACCGTAGTTCAGAATTGGTAGATTTTTTTTTTATGTCCTAACTTTTGCCTAGGCCGCCTCTTTCGAGGTTTTCAACCTAGCAGACTTTTTTTGTGTGGGTCGTACACAATTTTGACTCATGCAGGCAAGGAGTATAGGAACATGCAGTTTAGGCTCATGCGTCAAGGAGCTATGCAACTTCAAGGATAATACTTCTTCAAAAACTTGCCATTGATAGGGTCAGTTCTCATGTCATCTGCATCTACCAGCTTGTAAGCCCTACTTGAATAAGATTTTTGGATGACATATGGCCCATCCCATTTTGAAGTGAACTTCCCTACATGTTTATGGGAAGTAATAATGGGTCTTCTTATGGCAAGGACTTGATCTCCTACTTGAAAGGATCTTAGGCGAACTCTTTTATTGAAGGTACGAGACAATCGATTTGATAACATTCAAGACTCTGATGAGCTTCCAACCTTTTCTCATCAAGAGCCTCCAACTCTACTAATCGAAGTCGAGCATTTTCTTCATCAGTGATGCCTTCTTGAATATCTAATCGTAATGAAGGTATTTGACGTTCGAGTGGCAAGAAACCTTTAACTCAATAAATGAGTGCATAAGGGGTTGCTTGTGTTGGCGTGCGGTGAGTCGTCCTATATGCCCATAGAGATTCTTCCAAAAGGGCGTTCCAATCTCGTTTGGATTTCGAGACAACTTTCTTTAGCAAGTTGCATAGAGTTTTGTTGAATGCCTAAGCTAGACCATTGGCGGCAACGTTGTACATCGAAGAGTTATGTTGCTTGAAGCCAAAGAGATCACAAACCTTGTTCATCAACCTATTATCGAATGGCTTTCCGTTATCTGTTATTATGTAATGAGGAATGCCAAAGCGATATATTATGTTTACTCGGATGAAATTTGCAATATTTTCCTTCTTTACCTCCTTAGAGGCAACAACTTCAGCCCATTTTGATAAGTAGTCAGTTGCAACCAGGATGTATAGGTGCCCACCAGAGGACTTTGGCAGTGGTCCAACAACATCCAATCCCCAAGCGTCAAATGGCAAGGATGCTACAGTCGGGTGCAACACTTCAGGAGTTTGATGAATCAATTTCGCATGGAATTGACAAGCCTTGGACTTCGAGCGTAGTCCAAGCAATCTTTTACTATCGTTGGCCAATAAATCCCATCCTTTTTATATGGAAGTGGAGCTTTGGTCCAGACTGGTGTGAACCACATACCCCAGTATGTGCCTCTTGCAAAGCTTGGAGTGCTTCTTCTTCCCCTAAGCATTGCAAGAGTACTCCCTTGAATGACCTTCTGTATAGAGTATTGTTTTAGTAAAGGAAGCGAGGTGCGCGACAACGGATTTTAGTCCTTCTCCCCGAAATTTTTGGAAGTGTCCCATAGCATAAGTAGTTGATAATGGGTTGTCGCCATTCTTCTTTCTCAACTTCAGAAATAGCGACAAGATGCTTGAGTTCATTTTCTTCACCTTCATCCTCATTTGTCGGCGGTACTACCCATTTTTGGCAGACAGTTACTTGTGCTTGATCAGGCAGAGTTAACGATGAAGCTAGGGAATCTAAAGCATCAACCTTCTTATTTTCTTTCCTTGGCACATGCTGAATAGTTACATCACCGAGCCACCTCATTAGGTTTTTAGCGTAATCATGATATGGGTGTAGTTCAGACTTCTTGCACTCGTAACTACCTAAAAGCTGATTGACCACTAACTGGGAGTCACCAAAGACTTGCAATTGCAATTGCTTCATATCAACGGCCATTTCAAGCCCAAGTATTTTGTTTGATACTCAGCAACATTGTTGGAACTGAGTTGTGTCAAGGTGAAAGAGTAGGGAAAGACTTCACCTTGGGAAGTGACAAAAACTATGCCAGCACCAGCTTCTCCACGATGCGCAACACCATAAAAGTACATCTTCCATGGAGGTTGAACTTCAATGACCATTGCGTCCTCATCAGGTAATTCATCAGTTAGCTCCCAATCGTCGGGTATCGGATGATCTGCCAAGAAGCCTGCCAATGTTTGTTCTTATACATCCTTTTGAGGGATGTACAAAACCTCGAATTGTTGAAATTGGAGGTACCATCTCGCTAGTTTATCACTAAGAACAGGTTTTGACATCACGAACTTGATGGGATTTGCTTTAGAAACAAGACGAACAACATGAGCTTGAAAGTAGTGCTTCAACTTTTGGATTGAGAAGACTAGCACCAAACATAAATTTTCAATTGGCGAATAATTCAGCTCATTTGATGTCATCATCCTGCTCAAGTTGTAAAGGGAGTTTTCTTTCCCTTCACTATTTTCTTGGGCAAACAATGCTCCAACAGACCTTTCTTGTGTTGAAATGTATAGTATCAACGTCTTTCCAAGTATAGGGGCTGCCAAAACTAGAGGCTTCATCAAGTAGGATTTAATGCTCTCGAAGGCATTGCTATACACTTGGTCCCATTTGAAAGGGACACCTTTCTTCATAAGGAGACTAAATGGTTGGCACCTCCCAGCTAGGTTTGAGATGAATCTCCTAAGGTACACCAAATTTCCTTACCGACTTTTCAATTCGTGAATATCTCGAGGCTCAGGCATTTTCAAGATTGCATCTACTTTGGCTTGATCAATTTCAATCCCTCGATGTCGGACAATGAAACCAAAGAACTTTTCGGAAGTAACTCCAAAGGCCCATTTCAATGGGTTCATCCTAAGTTGGTACCTCCGGAGCAATTCAATCACCATCCTCAAGTCTTTCAAGTGGTCTCCCCTCT
Source organism: Nicotiana undulata (assembly GCA_005239495.1). Classification (NCBI taxonomy): domain Eukaryota; kingdom Viridiplantae; phylum Streptophyta; class Magnoliopsida; order Solanales; family Solanaceae; genus Nicotiana; species Nicotiana undulata. The sequence goes on from ML272927.1 coordinate 25,696, forward strand.
TTCTTGATTTTACCACCAAGTCGTCCACGTAGTATTCGACATTTTTATGGAGAAGATCATAAAAAATATTCTGCATAGCCCTTTGATAAGTAGCATCAACGTTTTTCAAGCCAAAAAGCATTACCCTGTAGCAATAAATATCCTTGGGGGTGCGGAACGCATTAAGCTCTTCATCTTTTGGTGCCATGCGAATTTGGTTATAGCATGACAAACCATCCATAAACTACATTGCCTCATATCCAGTAGTAGCATCAATCATCAACTCTGGAATAGGAAGCAGGAATTCATCTTTCGGGCACGCATTGTTGAGATCCTTGAAGTCAACGCACACTTAAATATGGCCATTTTTCTTCCTTATAGGGACAATACTTGAAACCCATGTTGGGTATTTGACTTCACGAATAAATCCAGCTTCGATGAGTTTGCTAACTTCGGTGTCAATCAAGGGAAACAAGTTTGACCTAAAGTGTCTTTGGGCTTGTTTAATAGGGCGAGCACCATTCTTGATGGCAAGGTGATGGACTACTACTTTCGGGTCCAAGCCAGGCATCTCTCTGTAGCTCCAAGCAAAGACACCCCTAAACTCCTTGAGTAACTCAATATAAGTTCTTTCTTCATCAACTTCTAGTAAAGCACTTAGGTAGGTGGGTCTTGGTTCTTCATCAGTTCCAAGGTTAACTTCTTTTAAGGAATCAACCGTTGCCTTCACCCCTTCTTCAGGTTCCGGGGGAGCATCTTTAGCATCTTCATCTTCTTGAGGTTCCCCATCGTTGAAGGATATGTGATAACACGGTGAAACATCGTCCAATTTCTCATCATCCTCTATTGGAGATAAAACACCATACTCGCTTTGTGCAGTAACATGATACGAAGAACCCACACTTTCTTCGTCTTCATCATGTTCTTTAGTGTAGACCACAGTGTATGGATTCACCTTCAGTACTTTATCACACGAAACCATGACTTTTGTTTGTCGCTTCATTCTAGAAGAAACCAAACTTTGGAAATCTATAGAGATCTTCTGAATTTTGGGCGAAGCATGTGTTCTTGTACTTCGATAATTTCTATGGAACTTATTCCCTTCTTTAACGGACCCAGTCTCTCAAATATGGAAGTTCTCACAGTTGATTTTCCAAGTCGATCAAATACAGAAGGCCTGTTAGAAGCGGCGGATTTGTCTTCTACACTGATGTAATTGCTACGCGCCCTTCTGATGGAGATGCACACTGGTGGCGGTTGCTTGTATCCCAAAACTTCATGTGGTTGCCTCGTTGCATCTTCTGATGAGAGCTTCCCTAACTTTGACCGCTCGTTGGGATTGTATCCAGCTTTTGCAAATAGCTTGAAGCGTTAGGATCAAAACTTTCATCTATTCGCTTTGTAGAGAGTACCACATTCTGCAAACGATTTTGGGCTATAAACCCTGCAAGAGGCTTCAAGGACAACTTTACTGCCTCAATTTTTACCGGAAGAGTTAACTCATTTAGCGTGTTGGTTTGGAGATTAGATGATTCGCCCTCATCTTTCTTCATTTTAGGGACATATTGGAGCTTAGGAATTACTTTCTTGCCACAAGATGCAATATCCCCTCTATGATATTTATTCGCGTTGGGTTGTACATCCTCAGTAACATCTTTGGCTTTACCAATAGCCACCTAAGCTCTTTTAGTTATTGGCTCGTCATTCTTTCTTTTTATGCCATCATCAACTTTTAGCTCCTTCACAATGCGGTTCTTCAAGTAGAACTTTGCATCGGCGAAGTGTGACTCTGCCTCGGTGAATGGCTCATCATCGACAACTATTTTCTTCTCGACTTCGCCCTCGTAGTATTTCAAACATTGATGGTAGGTAGATGGAACCACTTATTCTCAGGACTTCCAAGCAGGACGTTGTATGAAGTCTTTGCATCGATCACATGCAGCCGTGCACTTGATTGCATATCTTCAATGGTGATCCTAGTCTGATCGTGCCTATGGCTCTTTTCCCCCCTTGGTTGAATCCTTGGATCATCACACGACTTTCTGAGAGTTCATTCATGGGAATAACAAGTTCTTTCACAGTGTGAATTGGAAAAATCTTCACTGAGGATCCTCCATCAACCAAAATTCGATTTACCCTTTCATCACGCATATAGCCAACCAGGTACAATGGGCGGTTATGAAGAGCGTCACCTAGCAGAAGATCATCATTTATGAATGTAACGTTTTGCTCACAAGCATTAACTTCTTGAGGTGTGGTCTCAATAAGCTTTTCTGAAGATGGTGCCTACGGTAGGTCATCACTCTTTTCTTTCCCTTCGTTAGTATGGAAACAAGAGGCATCAATACCCCCATAGGAAATCTTCGTGCGGAACCAACTTGGTAAAAACTCCTCCAAGGTCACTGGATGTCTTGGATTTTGGGGGTGGTGCACCTCCACTTTTGCTTTCTTTAAGTGCTTAACTGGATTCCATTTCCTTGGTCTTTTTACCACTATTTTCTATGTTGGTTGTTCAATTGATCCTTTTCTTGGGCTCCTTTTGTGGCGCCTACGGCGAGTCACCAATGTCCAACATTCATCATCATCATGGTGGTCTACTTTTACTTTGTTATTCTCCAGTAATTCTTCATCTTTGATTTCTTTTAAAGTGCATAGCTCATCTAGACAGAATGAGCCAAAGGTGATAGAGACTTGGTTCGCACTTGCCTTCTCATCTTCAAGCACGATCTTCTTTTCACGGGCCAAGTCCATAACTTTGTCCTTGAAGATAAAGCACTTCTCCAAAGGGTGGCTTACAAGTCGGTGATATTCGTAGTAATTTGGGTCATTTGTTTTCCCAGCTTCATTTGGTCGCTTCATCTATGGAAACTCAATAAGATTTAACTCGAGGAGTTCTTCAAAAATGGATGGCAGATTAGAATCCAGAAATGGGTACTCCTTCTGTTGTATTTCTTTTAGATTCAACTTTCCACTTGGCTTAACTTGAAACGAAGTAGATTTCATACTCTGCTTCTTGCTCACATTCGCTGTGAACTTCACAGGTGATGTGTTGACATTCATAGCTTCTTTATTTTCAGATCTTGGTATAAACTTGATCCATTTTCTGACTTCTTGCTTGTCGTTCCCTTTGCGAGGTTCATAGATGGGCAACCTTTCATTTCCAGTGGAGGCCATGCTCAATTCCATCTCATGGGCACGAGTTGCAAGTTCTTCAAGTGTTCTAGGCTTGATACCTTGCAAGATGTAGCACAATACCCAATGCATACCTTAGATGCACATCTCTATGCCAGAAGTTTCACTAAGCCTATCTTTACAGTTGAGGTTTGCATTCCTCCAACAAATGATAAAGTCGATAACTGGTTCACTCCTCCGTTGACGAGTATTTGTGAGTTCTATCATACTCATAGTATGTCTCGTGCTATGAAAGCGATTGAGGAATTCTTGCTCTAGTTGATCCCACCTATCAACAGATCCAGCCTCGATATCCGTGTACCAATCAAAAGCATTTTCTTTTAATGAGCGGACAAACTTCTTGACGAGGTAATCTCCAGAAGTCCCAGCATTGTTTCATGTCTCAACGAAGTGCGCCACATGTTTCTTTGGATTGAATTTGCCATCAAAGTGTTGAAATTTTGGAGGTTGATAGGCAGCAGACATCTTCAACATATCGATCCTTGAAGTGTACGGCTTTGCGTAGGTAAAGGAAGACTTGGAAGCGACTTCATATATAGTCCCTTCAATGAACTCCTTTAGTTGATTGATTGGAATCATCCTTTGCGAAGAGACTGGAATTTCCTTAGTGGATGCAACTTGTCGTGGAGGAGGATTAATCTGTTGAACTTCTGGGAGTTTGCCAGGTACATGGGTGGATTCTTCTTCCATCAAGATTCCCACCATATCTGTTAGCTTGTCGATTCTAGCATCTTGATTTTGCATGCACTTGGTCAAGCAGGCGATTGCTTCCGTCAAGTTTGCCAACTGCTCCTCCACAAGTTAAGTGTTTGTCACCATGGCTTGCATGATTGTCGTGGACGATAGAGAGTAGCATGGATTTTCACACAGATTGATCCTTGATTGGCCCACGCTATGTGGTGTAAGTGGGGAGGATCGATCACTTGAAGCGTCATCATCTTCCTTCACAGCAGAGTGCTTGGATCCGGAGAGGTCAAGTAGAGCAAGAGTTTTCTTGATCTTTACAACAACATCGCTTCCTCTTTCGGGTGCGTTTGTGGAAGATCTTGCTCCTTTTGAGGATGAAGATCCGAAAACAGGGGTAGATGCGGACGACACTTGGGGTGCTTGTTGTCCTAACAAGGTTGCTTTGCTCCTAGTAACTGGTCCAAAGCTTTCAAAGGTAACTTCGAGTATGTTTTCCACATCAGCATATAACCTGGAATTAGCAGCCTTGGTGGAAGTTGAACTGAAGTTGATTTTCTTTGAATCCATTTCGATGTTCTTGAAGTTTGGTGATTGAAAAGTTGAGATGAGAGGTAGAGATCCCACTGGGCGTGCCAGAATTTGTAAACAATAAATTGCGTCGAGAAAATAAAATCAAGCCGAAAAATATCGCAACAATCGTAATTTTTTATTTTAAATGTTTGAGTGTTACAATCTCTATGAATCCTCTGATTCTTCTTTTCAATAGTAAATAAATTCAAGGGCCTTTGAGTTTGATCTTGAATCTATATTGAACTCGTACTCTTTGAATCTTGACTTGTTCTTCGTTCTTGAGCTTGAACTTGATTTGTTCTTCGTTCTTGAGCTTGAACTTAATTGCTTGAACTTGAACTTGATTTGTTCTTCGTTCTTGAGCTTGAAATTAATTGCTTGAACTTGAACTTGATTGCTTGAAACTTATAGAGAAATTCGAGGCCTTTGATCCACGAGCTCTCTCTTGCTTCCTGTTATAACATCTGGTGCCTTTTCTGAGTTATGGAGACCCCTATTTATAGTTGCGGGAGGGAAGAGTTATGATAAGAAAAATCTCTTTCCGGCCAATCAGATTAAAGAGTGACAAGGCCGTATTTGATTGGCCTGAATATGTCACTTGCACACGTGGCGTGACTTCATTAGCCTTTTAATTTGACTTGGCATGCCTTGTCATTTTGACATGTAGCATGATCCTATTGGCTCTTCCGTTTGACATAGTGTGCCACGTCATTTGACATGTGGCACCAAACTGGGCCTCTAGGAAGATGACATCTTGGGCTTAATGAAGTGGGCTCATCACTTTAGCCCAATTAAATGGGTGAGCCCAATGGATTAAGACTTATTTATTTCATTCATATAAGTTGGACTTATATAATTAAGGGATTTTTTCATTCCTATACAATTATATTAATTCAATTATATTAGCCCATAATATTATTTGGATCAATATATCTTGAATTTAAAATATAGTTCAAATTATTTTTTTGAATTTAATTTTAATAAAATTTATATGCCTAGAAAAATGACTACGGGTGTTTGGATTGACTTATTTTAAGTGTTTATTAATTTTTAAAAACTTTTTTAAATTTTTGTGATGCTTGACAATAATAAAACGTGCTTAAATATACTTACTTTTAAATATGAAAAATACAAAAGTAAACCAAAAATTAGAAGTGGCTTTTGGGTTTTAGCTTTTGATATGACTCCAAAAATTACAAGCTAAATATGCCTCCGAAAAGAAATAACTTCTTAGTACATGACACGTAGTTGGTAGAGATTGCGGAAAGAAAATGTAATATTAAAATAATAAGAAGAAAACACGTAGTGTGTTTGTGCCGCAAAATGGACCACACAGGTCATCACCAAATGGAACTTGAGAAAGCCATAAATAAAAAGCTGGCCTGCGAATTGAAGGATGCCAAGAAAAACTAACACAAGTCATTTTCATTTCTCTGCAATTGTGTTGATTTGAGTATAGAATTATCTCTTTCCCTTGTCACATGGAAAAGGAAGTGCTCAATTCAAACTAGTATATTTTAATTAGGGGTATAAATGAATTGTGTTGCTTTAATTTTTATCAAAATCAAATCGAATTAATTATATTATTTGTGTTGGTTGATTTATTGATTTTTCTGGTTTATTTGAATTTTTTTTATACCAAAATATTATTCCAATCTTAATTTGTTAGAGTTAATTTTTCGTTGACGTATGTTTCAAGCTTAACCAGATTTTAGAAATTCACCATAAAAATCAATATAAAATCAAAATAATGTATGTTCTGTTTAATTTTAAAAAGTATTGATAAAATACTATTTTAAATTTGAAAACGATATAAGAGTATTAGATCTTTACTTATATGGAAGAACAAAAAGATTGACGCATTTCAATATCACTTGACAAGGAAGTAATTATACACTTTAGAATCAACCATTATTTAAAGTAAATAAAATATATGTGCTTTATAATTCTATTAAATATTATATCACAGGAGAGGATTACAAATATTTTTAGATTTTTATTTTAAATGCATATAAAATTTTAAAAATATAAATATAAAAATTATATATTTAATTTTAGATTTTTTACTCAAAATCAAATCTAATCAAATTTTTTAATCAATTTAATTTAATTTTTGATTTGAACAAACCTAACTTCAATTTATGACCATTTATGGAAGGTTTTATCCTAAAGCCTTGCATCTTTGTGGCAAGGATAAGGATATGTGTCATAAATATGTCACGCATATGTCGACACCATAAATTGTTTAGGAGTGGATGATACTCAATTGTTAATTAAGAAAAGACAACCTTCCGCGTTGCCTTTATCATATCATATCATATTATATTATAAGCATGAATATATTTTAGTGAAGTTAATTTACTAAAATATTATTTCAAAGTTGAAAGACCAATTTACCCTTCCTGCAAACACAACATATCCTAAATAATTTTGTATCAAAAAGTAAATTTTCATTTCAATAAATGATAAATATCTATAGAAGTATATTAAATTATTTTATCAAATATTGTATATAATTTACACCTTATTGAATTCAGAATATGATGTGCTCCTAGCGAACCATTACTTCAAATTTGAAATGTTTATTCATCATTTTTTCCCATGTATTTGATGCATAATATATGCAATACTCACTTCTACTATTTAAATAATATTTATTATAATGTATATAGTAATTAACAAAATAGACGGTAGGATGAACAAGAAATTCGATTTGAAGCAAGATATATCACAAAAAAAAAATCTTTATTTATCTTAGACTTGAATGCATATTTTTATTTTATTTTTCTAATTTGTTTTGTTTTTCCCCCTATTTCTCCATTTATGGACTACTTTAAAACGTCCAATGACTTTTCAGATTTTCATTATTATTACACTTTACTCCCTTCCTCTTCAAAGGGATAATATTATAAAACTAAATATCACAATAATAATATTGTATTAACGTTGCAAAACTCTCCCACTACTCGTGATTAGTTTTTGTGACTCTTTTTAGCATTACGGCAAATCCGTGTCAAATATATAGCTGATTTGGGCGCTCTAGCCAAAACGAATCTAATTTTGGCTATTACCTTCACCATTACTATGTTCTCATACGCAGTCTTTCTTTTTCCTATACCTCCATACTACGTAAAGCATAAATTCTTTTCAAAAACCAATGATTTGTCACTCTCCAACAACAACATATAGAATGAAGAGGAGTAATCATTTAAACAGCAATATAAATCACAAATTGGTATCATGCCTATCTTTTATATTTCGATTTATGTTATGTGATTTTCTTCTTTTCTTTTCCAATGCAAAATATGATCGTCATGGTAAGGGTTCACTATCACAACATAATTCTCCTCTTCTTGCACATGTGCTCGCTTCAACAAATACACATTTTAGAATGAGAGTTCAAACATGACATATCTCTGACTTTTAAAGTTCAAGCATATCTATGTTCTACATAATTTATTTTTTATTTTTTTTCTCAAAAATATTTTCTAACAATATTCTTAAAAGCTTATGCTCGTGATCATGGTGTGCACGTGCAACACGCGTGCCCGAATACTAATAGTAAAATAAAAGTGAAAGCAAAAATATCTTAATGTGTAGAAAAAAAAAATTTAGCGTAAGGTTGAGAGTTAGCGTACTTGGTAAACTTCCTGTCTTTTACGGTAGGACGTACAAATTCTCCTTTTTCTTCCCCTCCCTAATATAAATAATCAAATAATCTAGCACAACTTTGTATCAAGATTTTAACATAGGTTGAATAATTAGTAGTAGTGATCACCCACTAAAGTTCTTATGATTTGAGTGAATAATGTTGACTTTTGTTTCGGATTAAATCACTTGATTGTCAATTTTATTAGAAAAATATACAAATTTAAAGGATTTCTTTTGATGATTAAACTGGTAATCAATTTATACTCAAATTTTTAGGATCCTGAGCATGCATATTTCTGTCATTTTTCCCCCAAAATCATACATCAATTAGTTATTCAAAATAAGCTTTATTTATTTATTTATAGCTTGCACAAACAAGCTCTAAACTTCTTTTGCATTCAATCAATAAAAAACTAAAAAAAATTGAAAATTTAATAATTTGTATAAATTTGATGATTATCTGTGTTTAACCAATAATGCATGGTAAAAAACTCAATTGAGAAATTTAAATAGTAAGATCATCCAAATTCCAGAAACAGTAAATTATGGGATCTATAAAACAAGCCAACCCATAAATTATTTTCAAGCGAAAGATAAAATATCAAATTACCGAAAAAAGAGAAAAAAATATACACTAATTAATTCACATTTTTTGTCATCAATGGAACACCTCAAGATTTTTCTCTCTTTTCAATTTGGCCCCATGATCAAATAATTCAGATGACGTCAGTTGCCGACGATAATAATCTAATCCAACGGCTGTGATTAAATCTTTTCCAATTTCTCAGCTTTAACCAAAGGGTTTGCCTTAGCAATCGCTTTCCTTCCCATAGACTTGAAATCGAACGTGCAGCCATGGATCTCCGGGTACCGATGGGTCCCACAAAAAGTGGTCCCACACCTACACTTGAACCCGGTCAACCCCACTTTCTTCCTACAAACCGAACACCGGTTCGGTTGCACCACCGGTTCGACAACAGCCGCCGGTTTTTTCTCTAATTTTAACGGTTCCGGCAATACCACCACCGATGAGCTGGCGGCAGGAACCGGTGGCTGCAGAGGAAAGAGAGAATCAATGGGCTTTTGTTGGGATTGTTGAGCTAAATAAATTTCATTGTAACATTTGGAGCAGAAATTTTGGGTTGTTGAGCTGCCGAAGAATCCACAGTTGTTTGCGCATAATATGTGCCCTTCTTGTGCCTCAAATCCATGCTCTTCCGCCATAATTGTATCAGTTTTTCTTCAAATTAAAGGCTCAAAAAACAAGATTTTCGAGCAGATGAAAATAGGCTATTAATGAAAAAGGCTATAAATGAAACTCTGGAAAGGAATGAAGACGCAATTGAGGTAAAATGGGATGAAAGAAGAAATTAGATAGATAAATAGAGAAAGGGAAGGATCAGAGAAAGGAGACAAAATTTAAAGGAAATTTAATAATGAGAATGGTGAGCAAATCATTAGAGAAGATAATAAAGAAATATGAAAAGGATAGGCTGGACGAGGCAAAAAAAAGAGGATCAAGGGAAACCAAGAATTTTAGTTATGGGGTAATTGGGTAGTGGGGGAGGACACGTGGCTGGAGGATTGTGGTTTGAGATGAGAGGTAATTTAAGGCGAAACAACTCTCAATATTTGCATAATTGCATCAAATTATAGAGGAAATTTTATGGCTCATTATTAATTTTCTTTAATTATATGATATTTTTATGGAAGATCTGTGAAATATGTTTAGGAAAGCTAGATTCATTTTTATAATTTAATTTGTATCTTGGCGAATCCGTAGCAATATAAGATGTTCAGAATTAGTGAGAAAATTAAGGTAAGAATATGTATTAATTTATTTATGGAATTAGCCGTAGTCGCTTTACTATGGTAGGCTGCCTAGGCCCAACTTCACTTCGGATTCTGCGTGAATACTTCATGCATCGAGCTGTCGTTTAGTATGTTTAGTTTATTATAGTTAGCTGAAATTATTTGATTATGATTAGCTGGTAATGATTTATATAAAAATACATGACTTGTATATTTTGAATAGTATAAATATGAGTAAATTTATTGGTGAGACAAAAATTAGAATATGGGGATGGGAGCAGTGGGTTAGGTGGTAGGTTAAGTTATGGGAATGAATGTGATTACTGTCCTCTTGTGCGTTCTCCAATTACGAGTACCTTTCTCTCTCTTTAATTAGCTTTCTCCAAATACGTCTGCGCTGTAGCTGCATTCACAGTTTTGAGTCAATTTTGAAGCAGTCTAAAATATTTATTTGATGTTTTTTTTTTTGCACACGTTTCTTCATAAATTTTATTCATATTTTGGCAAATTCTCAAAACTCAAAATCTAAATTTCTTGGCCCAAAATATTACTATTTTATTTTTTAAAAATTACTCCATACTTTTGTAATTTATAGTTCATTATAAAAATGATAATTTTGTACCAAATTTATTTTTGTTCAAAACTATGGTTTGCGAAGTTTAATGAATGTTATTGATGAAAGTAATATAGGGTATTTGTGATTAGTTTTTAGAACTTGTGGTTATAAGTCACGTTTCATATTTTTTAAAAGAAAAAGTAAAATATGTTTTGAAAACTGATGGCAAAACACATTTGCATCTTCAAATCAAACTTTAGCTAAATCAGATTTTTTTTTTTCAAAATAAATTTGAAAATCTATGACCAACGCTATCCTAGTAATTTTGTATTTTGAACCCCTAAAGAAAAAGCACAAGGCGTATCCCTTGGGCTTTGACTCTTTTTTGATGATCGACTAATGAAATTGTGCTTTAATACTTACTATTACTTGCGTCTCAATTTATGTGATTCTGTTTGACTGGACATAGAGTTTAAGAAAAAAATAAAGATTTTTAGAATTTGTGGTCCTAAACAAGTTAAAAAGGGGTCTATGGTATTTGTGTGGTTATAAAAACTTTTCATTAAAGGTAAAATTATAAGTTTAAGCTAAATTGTTTTCAAATTTAAAAAAATATTATTTTTTTAAACGGACCAAAAAAAAAAATAAGTTCGGATAAACAAAAAGAGATCTGCGTTAGTCCGTCCTTTTTCTTAAGGTCCCACTTGCCATTTACTATTTCGACATATAGAAGGTGGAAAATGTCAAATATAATAATAATAATAATACTTCAATAAACAATAACTATTATAATGATCGACTCCTTTGAAGGAAAAACTAAAGGAATAAGTGTTCAAACTCTGTATTATCCGCCAACTTTTTTTTAATAATATTTTATTTAATGACATAGGGAGCATGTACCTGTAATAAGGTCAAGTATTGTACTACCTATTGTTAATATATTAATATTTCCTTTCGATAAAACAACGTATCCAACCCTGTACTTAACGTGAAAAGCAAAATACTGTACTTATAAAAGAAAAAAATCTGGGAGTCGCTATCCATGCTCGGTCCATTTATATGTTTTCATCTTCTCTTTTGTTCATTTTTTTTGGCTTTAATTAGGTGTAAATTTGACTTCTTAGGTACAGGGATGTTAATTTCTTCTTCAACATTGTAATGCCTTCTGAAGTAAAAACTTAAATTTGTCGCTTAAGATATTGTTGATCTAACGCAATAAAAATGCTAGATACAAATTGAAGATAAAAGTTGAAAGAAAGCGTGTAAAGTAGTTGAAAGTTAATAAATACTCAGCTAAGAAAGCCACACGAAATGAAGCAAAGTATTCGTATAGCTACTACTAGGTAACTACATTGCCGGATTCTAAGCTATTTGAACAATTATGAATTTGAGTTTCAAATTCTACCACATTCGATTGATTTATTGGATTGGCAATACTCCATATTGTTTATACTTTTTAGTGAAGTTTTAATAAATATACATGATTTGAGGCAAAATTAATGAGTTCGAATGTACCTCATGTATGAGGTAAAGTTGATTTATAATAAGTGATCGAACGATGGAATGACATGGGAAATTGAAAACAGGTAAAAGGCGAGTCAAGTAACAATTAATATCGGGAATAATAATTGCGATTGATATCGGGCAAGTCCCAAAAGGAGCGTAATCAACAGGAGTAGATCAAGTATTTGCCATCAGATAGCATTCAATGGACAACCGTTACAAAGAATATTTGCATTCTTAGCCTGCCAGTACATATTCCTCAATGACCCCTTTATTGTCATTTAAGTAGGACTTGATCCTAGGATATTTTTCCGTAAGTATAACTATAAATAGTAGGCTCAACAAGACAACAACTATTGTAAGACAAGAAATTTTAGGCAAAATTTATGCTATATTTCATTTTCACGCTCAATTAAACTTTTTTATTAGTTCTTTTACATTGCTTTCATTTCTATCCTCGGAGACATTGCATTTGGAGCGAGTCTTGTCATCTTCTTCAATTTCGATTGCTAAGTCTTATTTTTAATCTTTTTTTTAAAACCATTTTTGGGATCAAATCAGTTCACTTGTCTATAAATCACGTAATAAATTTAATTGTACTATTTTACGGATAAACAGTTTGACACCCACGGTGAGACTTAGACAATTGCGTAATTGTCTTGATCCAAACGTTTTTCACTTACGTGTTTGATTTTTTCCTTAGCAATAAATCAGAAAATCACAACTAGTAATGTCAACATCACACAAAATGTTAAGGGACGCGAAGATTTGCCTAAAAACTAAGGGGACAAAGCAACACCAGTTCGTGAAGGGTATTACCCCCGGTATGTATGGGAGCCAACTCCCAATGATGCGGAGGAGGAACATGTTGTGGAAACAATGAAAATCTTAAGAAACTGAAGAAAGCAATTACGAGTCACCTCTCAAAGCAGGATCGGGTAATGACAGAGTTGAAACAAGCGTTGTTAGGCGCTTCTAACAATGCAAACAGAAGGGTCCAGGTTCCTCCCGACATTCCTGCAAATCAAGCAGCTCGAAGAGTTGATAATAACACCCCAAGGGGTGAGGTCGATTTTGGCGGTGCCGGAGGGACCAACAACGGATCTGATAATGACAACGAGAATGATCCCTTCAAAATCGAGCTTATGAGGTTTATGAGGAAAATAAACGAACGAATGGATTGGAATACAAATGAGTTTACACCCTAATGGATCAGATTTCGGGTGCACCACCAATATTTAAAGAACCAAATTCGAAAAATTATACTCGAATACCATTTAAACCGAGCGCAACACCAGAGTTGATTCCGAAAAGGTTCAATATGCCAAAATACCAAATACCATGGGACTTCAGATCCGCAGGAGAACATCATGACCTACACCACGGCTGTGAAAGGGAATGATTTGGCTCAACATAAGATCGAGTCGGTCTTAATGAAGAAGTTTGGTGAAACCCTCACAAAGGGGGCCCTGACATGGTACTCACTCTTACCTGAGCATTCCATTGACTCTTTTAAGATGCTTGCAGATTCATTCATTAAGGCCCCAACCGGGGCAATGAAGGTCCAAGCCAGGAAGCAAACATATGCAGGATTGTGCAAGTCGAGTCTGAGTTGCTGCGAGAATTCGTGATCCGGTTCCAGAAAGAGAGAATGTTGTTACCGGTTGTACCAAATAAGTGTGCGGCGGAGACATTTATAAGGGGATTGGACCCACGAAGTTTCGAAGCCTCCTGAAAGGTGAAGGAAAGACTGCTCGAATTCCAAGCAACGATATGGGCAGATGTCCACAATCGTTACGAATAAAAAATAAGATAGAAGACGACCAAATCGGCTTCCTAGCATCAACCAAAGGATAGGACCGAGAGGAAAACCAGGACAAGTTTAGTAGCAACTTTGATGCGTATCAACAGTCTTCTGAGGGTCGTTTCTTACCGTATGAAAGATCCGAGGGATGTATCAACAAAGGGTTTTGATCCTCGTATAGGCTCGCTACAGATAAAAAAATCGACCATGGCCAAAATAGCAGGTCATTACAAGAAAATGAGGTGCCAGGACCCCGAGACCCCACATACCCCAGGTTATCAGATTACAACTTTAACATCAATTTAGTGAATCTGGTATCAGCGACGTGGACTATCAATGAAGCACGATTCCCGAGCCAATCAGATATGATCCAAGCTAGATAGATCCCTACTTGTGGTGTGAATGTCATAGGACTCACGACCATAGATCTGGGGACTGTTGGCATCTACGTGAAGAGGTGGCGACATTGTTGAAGAATTTCCATCTTAGGGAATTCTTGAGCGACTAAGCCGAGAACAATTACGGTCGTAGCTGAGACAACATAGAGCCTTCAAAAGGAGAAGAAGAATCCCCTCAGTTAACTATCAACATGATTTTCGGAGGGAATAAAATTAATGGCGTAACCTTCTCGACGTCCAAGAAAACAAAGATATTAGTGACTCACAACAATAGATTCTGAGAAGCTGCAAAAGATGATATCACCGCCACGTAGGAAGATGCCGACATGCTTCTTCTTCCGCATAATGATGCTCTGGTAATCTCTCTTAATATTTTAGATTTCAATATTAAGCGTGTTTTGGTTGACCCAGGAAGCTCAGCCAACATCATTCAATGGAGAGTGCTGGAGCAAGCAAAGATGACTGGAAGCATCATTTTGGCGACAAAGCACTTAGATGGATTCAACTTAACAAGTGTGACAACTCGAGGAAAAATCTTGCTGCCCAGGAATGCCGAATGGGTAACCAAGCCCACCTTATTCGAAGTGGTAGACGGTGATATGGGCTACAACGTAATCCTCAGAAGACTGTGGATACACGAAATAAAGAATGCGCCCTCAAGATATTATCAACTATTGAAATTCCCAGCCTCGGAGGGAATCAAGTAGATTAGAGGAGATCGAATGGTTGCAAGGGAGATGAATGCAGTTACAATTTCTAGCAGCAAGGGGAAGGAGCCCAGCAAATAATAATTACAAGAACCGATGCCTTCTCTCTTGTCGGATAAAGATGATAAAGGCGATGAGTCACTGAAATCTCACCATGTGCGGAGATACTTTCAGGTACCGGAGGAGACGAATGCAAGCAAGTCCACATTAGAAAAACTTGAGCAAGTGGATTTGTTCGAAGAATTCTAGGAAAGGAAATTTCACTTGGGAACATAACTCAATCCCGTTAGATTTTATAAATTTTGTTAAAGCTAACACATATTGCTTTGCATGTATGCACTTGGATATGATAGGTATCCCATTGGAAGTGGCCGTGCAGAAGTTAAGCCTGGACCCAAACTACCCGCCGGTAAGGCAGAAGAAGCATCCAATTTTCGAGGTCAGTAACAGGTTGGTTGATGTAGAGGTAACCCAATTTCTCAATATCGGTTCCATACGAGAGGTAAAGTATCCAGAATTATTAGCTAATGTAGTCGTAGTACGCAAAAGGAATAACAAGTTTAGAATGTTTGTGGATTATAATGATCTAAATAAGGCGGCACTAAAGACTCGTTCCCGTTGCCAAACATTGATTAAATGATTGATCTACGGCCAAGCACGAGTTAATTAATTTTCTCGATACTTACTCCCGGTACAATTAGATCAAAATGAATCTAGAGGATCAAGAAAAAGTTCGTTCGTAACAAACTTTGGCACATATTGTTATAATGTGATGCCATATGGTCTTAAGAACGCCGAAGCCACTTATCGGAGGATCGTTAACAAAATGTTCGAAAATCAAATAGGTAAGACAATGGAGGTATACATTGATGACATGTTGGTTAAGTCTATAAGTGCATGTGATCATTGGAAACATCTCCAAGAGACCTTCAATATCCCGAGGATGTATAACATGAAGCTCAATTAGGAAAAACGTGCATTCAGGGTTGGCTTTGGAAAATTATTAGGGTTTCTGGTCTCGCAAAGAGGGATAAGAGACGAAGGCCAAAGCATTGACTGAAGAGGGGGGCAAAGAGATATTCGCCTTTGACTTCTTCTCCGCTTACTGACTGCTACTCGGCTAGATGCTCCTATTTCTTATTCATAGATCGTAGATTGGTGAATCCCGACAAAAATCAAAGCCATCGAAGATATCCCAGACGAACTGACGAGCATGAAGGAGGTGCAGAGACTAAATGGTAGGTTAACAGCCTTAAGTAGGTTCATCTCGAGATTCTCAGAAAAATGCCATCACTTCTTCTCACTTCTCAAAAATAAGAACAATTTCGAATGGAATCCAGAATGCCAATATGCACTGAAGGATTTAAAAAGGTACCTATCCAGTCCCCCGTTACTATCAAAGTCGGGAGAAGGCAAAAAATTATTGATATATATAGCGGTCTAGGAAGTAGCGGTAAGTGTTGTTTTGGTCTGAGAAGAACAAGGTACGTAATTTTCTATTTATTACAATAGTAAAATACTACCGGGAGCGGAGACTCACCATCCGCACCTCGAAAGGTTGTGCTCATCTCTCGTAGTCACCTCTCAAACGCTTAGGCCTTATTTTAAATGCCACTCAATAGCTGTTGTGAATTTTCCCCCCTAAAGTGATGTCCTTCAAAAGCCTGAGTTGTTAGGACGGATGGATAAATGGGCCATCGAAATTAATGAGTTCAACATTGAGTACAAGCCCAGGACTGCAATCAAGTCACAAGTTTTGGTCGACTTTGTGGATGATTTTAGTCTTGGATTAATGCCCTTGGATGCTAAGGAAGCAGTGTTGGTGTCAGAAATGACATCGAGAGTTTGGACCTTGTTTATAGGCGGAGCTTCGAATGTGAAAGGGTCCGGTCTCACGGTAGTTCTGATTACACCCTTGGTAGAAACCTTGAGGCGGACCATTAAGACTGTCCCATTAACTAACAATGGAGCCAAGTAGGAGGTTTAGGTTGCAGGGCATGAACTGGCCCATGAACTTTGCTCCAAAGTGTCACGACCCAAAACCCACCATAAGCGTTGTGATGGCAACCACTCTCTAAGACTAGCTAAGCCGATTACTAAGAACGATTAGGAAAACTTTTAACAATGATAATTTGAAACAGAGTCTAATATGAATACCAAAACAAAAACATAATAACCTACGCGTCAATAATCATAACAATCTCCCAAGATTTGGTAATACAGAGTCACGAATCTAGTTAAGCATATGGAAAGATCTCAAAGACTGAAATACAATATTGTTTAAATAACAAGCTGACAATACATTTAAAGGAAAGAATTCCAAGGGACTGCGACGATTAAGCAGCTCTACCTTGAATTCTCGCGACCAATATGCTAACTCTGCCCGAGTACAATATCTCCAATACATGGCTTTGCACAAGAATGTGTAGAAATTTAGTATGAACACACCACGGTCGGTACCCTGGAAGTATCAAGACTAACCTCGGCGGAGTAGTGACGAGGTACAAATCAAGACACTCACTACACAAAATAACATGTGCAATATAGAAGTATAAAGTTAATAATGAAAGCAAAAATCAATAAATGGCAACAAAAATCAACAAGTGATATAAACAGTAGAGCAATAAGAACACCGTGAAGTATCGTTAAAACCAAATAAGGAACACAAACGACAACCAATTAATCAAGCCGTTCTAACACAAGTTTCACAACAAAATCACTTCGTGATACCTCATCTCATAATCACAAGTCACGGGTCTGAACCCACCATCCTATGCTTACGACACCTTGTGCCCACAATTCAAACCACATCCCCACAGTTAACTCACATTCCAATATCTCAATCCGCCTGGCATGATTACGAACTCACGTTCACAATCCACCCAGCATGGTCACATGCTCACAATCACAATCCACCCGGCGTCGTAACAAGCTCACAATCACAATTTGCCCGGCATAGTCACAGACTAATAATCACCATCTGCCCGACATGATCACATGCTCAATATCAACATGAAAACCGATGATACAAGAACATATGGGAATGAATAATAAATGTCAAGTTTCATACTGCTAAGCTAGCATAAATGGAATGCTACAGTTTATGCTTGTGAAAGTGTACTACTGTGGCCCAAGTAAGAAGTAATATCAAAGACATCGAGTAGCTCATCGAAGCAACACAACAAATCATGTAAGGTGTATGGCATGCACAAGGAAAGGCACACCATACACGAAAATAACCAACACAATGTCCCAAGCCATCACACATCATCTCTGACATTGCCACCCTTATCTCTTTGATAGCCACCCTTATCCCTGACAATGTCCCTAAGCCATCGCACGTACTCGTCACCTCGCGTACTTGGCTTTCACATGACACTAATAACTCAAATGACTCAAATCCTAAGGGGTTCTCCCCCCCTCCCAAACAAATTTAGGCAAGATACTTACCTCAAAGAAGCTAAACTGGTACTCTAAAATGACTTTCTCGTGTGAAACAACCTCGGACGGCTCAAATTTAGCAAAAATAACTCAATATCATAAATGAAAACCATAGAAAATAATTCAGGATAATAAAGTTTCAATATTTAATGACATTTGAAAATTCAAACCCGGGCCCACACTTCGAAACCTGACAAAATTCACAATCTGAAGACCCAGTTCCGATACGAGTCCAACCATACTAAAATTATCCATTTTCGACATCATATCAACCTTCAAATCCTCATTTTATATTTTTGAAAGTTTATACAAATATTCTCATTTTCTCCAATTCAAATCATTAGTTTAATGATAAAGACAAATATGAAATCATGAAATATAATCAAATCCATATAAAGAACACTTACCCCAATCAAAAGTGTGAAATCCCCTTCAAAATCGCCCAAATCAGAGCTCCATAGCTCAAAATATGATAAAATGACCAAGACCTTCGAAATAGAGTACTTTATACACTGCTCCAGAGGTACCCTTTGTGATCGCCATCACCAACCTCGCGATCGTGATTTAAAAAATTTTCAGCACAAATTTTACCCTTCGCGGTCGCGTCCATTTCCCTGCGATCGCAATGAACAAATTCCACGTACCCTTCCCAAACTCTTCTCAGACAGTATGTAGTGTAACAGTCGTAACTTTTTGTACAAAATTCCAATTAGCAAACGATTTGATTTTCTGAAAACTAAACTCAAAGGGATACAACTTTCATATTTGGATCATCTCCAAATTCCTAATGGCCTAAAAATAGTCCGAAACCACCCCGAAAGTCACCCTAGCCCCTCGGGACCCCGTCCAAACATACCAACAAGTTTCATAACATAATGCAGACTTGCTCGAGGCCTCAAATCACATCAAAAAACATCAAAACTAGGAATCACACCTCAAATCGAACTTAATGACCTTATGAACTTTCAACTTCTACAACTTGTGCCGAATCATACCGAATAAACACGGAATATTCTCAAATTTTGCATGCAAGTCCCAAATGACATACTGAACTTATTCCAACTATCAGAATCGTAATCTGAGCCCAATATTCATAGAGTCAACTCTCGGTCAAACCTCTTAACCTTCCAAATCTTCAACTTTCCAATTTTTGTCAAAATGCATCAAATTAACCTATAGACCTCCAAATACAAATCCGAGCATACCCCTAAGTCCAAAATCACCATACGAAGCAATTGGAATCATCAAAACACCATTCCAGAGTCGTCTACACAAAAGTCAAACTTCGGTCGGCTCTTACTGCTTAAGCTTTTAAGACAAGAATCATCCTTCCAAATCAATCTCGAATTATCCAAAAATCGAGCTCGACCGCGCACACAAGTCATAATACATAACATGAAGCTGCTCGAGACCTTAAACCACCAAACGGAAAGCTAATTCTCTAAACGACCGGTCGAGTCATTACATTCTCCCCTCTTAAACAAACGTTCGTCCTCAAACATACCAAGAACCATTCTGAAGTGATCAAATCACTGAATGTACACACCATACATATACTCGCGGGTGATCCCATTTCACCCTAATCCACATAGGCCCCACAACACCATCTCAACTGAAAATTATTCCTGCCACCCACACCGATAAGCCTTAGAACTAAAATTTTCACCACCCAAATCTTCCCAAAGACCCGATTCCTGCATAAACATATTGTATCAACCTCAATCAGCTGTCACAACTCATTTATACGCCCACAAGGTATGACCACGTGATGTAATACATCACCCATATGACCATAACAACGTCTCAGACCACCATAGCCGCCCATAATCAAATCCAGCACATGCAATTAACCTCATACCAGCTAGAACCCTGTTCTAAACCCTCACAACACTGACACCGATGCAAGAAACACGAAGAAACTATAGCCATTCACTCAAATCAACAAGTCACATCTAATGTCACATGTGCACACACCTCGCAAGCTAAAAACCAATAGCCACAATGTGAATGTGACTGAATATGCAAAGAGAAAACATGAGAGAACTATAAAACAAGCCCGACTAGCACAACTCCTATCAGTACCATACTACGAATCAATTATACAAGGGAGAATCAAAACATATGAACTAACTACAAGGATCTCATCCTAATCTAACCCCACTGTGGCACGTAGTCCGGTTCAAACATATCAAACCACAGGAAAACACGAGGATGCCATCCCCAACTCTAAATCACAAGTAGAATACAAATTATACCAATCGAACCCTTCTATTAATTCAATTCCTCAAAACAAAATCACAACATGTAAAAAATTCTCCATACCGGTAGAGCATCTAAATCACATATCGTAACCAAACCATCCAGAAATCTCATCAAAACCTACTGTAATGAGTAACAAAATGTCACTTCTAGTCTCATAGATCTCAATAGTGAACAAAATAATACGATAGTCACGGGTTGCCACTATATAATCTCCTAATAGAGGTAAACACATAAGCAGAGTAAGAAATCACGAAACTCACCCATATGTGAAGCAAGACAATAGGACTCACCCGATACGCAGAAACGAATCAAAGTAAGAGTGATGCTCCTATATGAAATATCAAAACCATACCTGTAAAGATACCATCTGGTGCAGCAGCCTCAGCCGTATAATAGAAAGCATATAAACGGGTCGGGCCTCCCCTTCTAGGACGCCCTCTACCCACCTGTCCTTCACTCCTAACTGGCTATGCAGGTGGAGTAGCAACTGTAATGCAACCCGTAGTCTGAGTGCTCTGATGAAATACGCCCCTCCCAAATTTGGGACAATCTCTCATGATGTGCCTAGTATCACCACACTCAAAACAACCCCTCTGCGGGCGTGGCCGCTCGTACTGAGTCTGTACCGAATTACTGGAATAAGCGTTGTAGGAACCTTGTTCCGGTGGTGCACTAAAAGAACTAAGTGAAGCACCACGAGTAGTCTGAAGTGCGGACTGGACTGGCCGACTGCCTCAGCCTCCGCCATGATGGGTCATAGCTGAAGAGTAGAATCCACTGAAACCTCCAGAACCTCGAGAACTCTTGGTCTCCTTATCCTCCTTCTCCTCACCCCGAATATGCTCAAACATCTTGGCAATCTCCACCACCTGTTGAAATAGAGTATCAGTCTGCAACATCCGAGCCATGTTGAATCTATGATCATAACTGAGCCCCTCAATAGATCTGTGGGCTCGCTCTCTAACACCGTCATGGTGCCCTGACGCAGCTACTCAAACTTTGTACGCCACGTATCTCGGAGGGTTTTGGGAAGAAACTCCCTCAAAAACATTTATGAAAACGGAGCCCAAGTGGGTGGTGCTGCATCAGTTGGTATACCATCCTCATAAATTTGCCACCACTGATACTCTACTACCGAGTACTGAAATGTTGTAAAAGCAACTCTCTCACCTTTATAATACCCATGGTGCGGAGAATACAATGACATTTCTCTGGAAATACAAGTGCATCCTCGGTAGTTACGCCACTAAAAGTAGGAGGACTATACCTCTTGAACCTATTAAGTCTCTTCTCCTCCTCTTATAATGCCCTTGGACTGACCTCAAAGTTAACCAGAATAACAGGTTGTACCGGCACCACACGCGGAACCTAACCAATGTGAGCCCGCTGCTCTAGAGCACGGGGAGTGGGAGTCTGAGCTCCTCCCTAATTAACGAAGTAGTTGGTGAAATGGAGATCAATCCTGCCTGAGACAATGTACCAAACATGCTCAGGAACTGTGCTAAAGTCTCCTGAAGTTCGGGGGTAATGATAGGCGCCTCCGGTACTTGTCGCCCAATCGGATCTACAATAGACTCCTCAACTGCTACTCTGATAGGTTCTTTAGTTGCGGCGCGTTCCCATCCTCGACCTCTACCTCACCCCGACCTCTTATTTCTTTAGTAGAGGGTGCGGTTATCTGCTCAGCTGACCCGGTAGCGTGTGTCCTCACCATCTGTGAGAAAATAGAGATAAAAAGTTATCAAACTTCGAAATCAACAGATCCCCAAATAGGAATGAAAGAGCTAGAATTTTCCTAATAGTTTCGTAGTCTCTTGAAGATAAGTACAGACGACTCTGCAGCGATCCGCAAGACTCTATTAAACTTGCTTGTGACTCGTAAAACCTATAAATGTAGAGCTTTGATACCAACTTGTCACAAACCAAAAGCCCACCACAAGCATCGTGATGGAACCTAGTATCTAAGACTAGATAAGCTGATTACTAACAATTTTTAGAAAAATATTTAACAATGATAATTTGAAACATAGTCTAATAAGCTAATAGTCATAATAAGCCTATGCGGGAATAATCTTAATAACCTCCCAAGATTTGGTAATACAGACTCATGAGCTCTAGGTAAGTACATGGAAATATCTCAAAGATCGAAATACAAAGCTATTAAAATAACATGCTGATAGTACGATAAAAGGAAAGAACTCCATGGAACTGCGACGACAAAGCAACTCTACCTTGAATCCTCGCGATCAATATGCTAACTCTGCCCGAGTATGATATCTCCAATACCCGACTCTACACAAAAATGTGCAGAATTGTAGTATGAATACACCACGGTCGGTACCCAGTAAGTATCAAAACTAACCTCAGTGGAGTAGTGACAAGGTATAAGTCAAGACACTCACTAAACAAAATAACATGTACAATATACAAGTATAAAGCTAATAATGAAAACAGAAACTAGTAAATGGCAATAAGAATCAACAAGTGATATAAACAATATATCAATAAGAGCACCGTGAAGT
The DNA here is from genome assembly GCA_005239495.1 of Nicotiana undulata. Taxonomy (NCBI): domain Eukaryota; kingdom Viridiplantae; phylum Streptophyta; class Magnoliopsida; order Solanales; family Solanaceae; genus Nicotiana; species Nicotiana undulata. Next base: position 48,780 of record ML272927.1, read on the forward strand.
ATCGTTAAAACCAAATAAGGATAAAAAAGACAACCAATTATTCAAGTCGTTTTAACACAAGTTTCACAACGAAATCACTCCGTGATAGATAATATTACAATTCATGGGTCTCAGCCTACCATCCTATGCTCACGGCCGCAAACATGGCTTTCAGCCCCAAACATGGCTTCCAGCCCAATTATATCAAATCATAGTAGTACTATAGAGAATAAGCTTTAAAAGCAATTTCACAACTCAATAGTTTCCTAAAAAGGTAAATTTTTCCAAATTTCCAATTCGTGCACACCCAACACTCATCATCCAGTGTGTGCGTCACTCCAAATCCGTGAAAGGATGTAACGTCCGGGGTTTCATACCCTCAGGACAGGATTTAAAGACATTACTTTTCTCAAACTAACACAAAAAGCTACTCTGCAACCCGCTTGCCTCTAGAATCAACTTTCGAGTGCTCCAAATCTATAAAGATCAGATTTTTATCATCAAATTATGCTAAAAGGAATGAATTCCAATTGAAAAGTACCAATTTTAGCTCAAAACCTGACCCCCGGGCCCGAATCTCGGAACTCAAGAAATTTTATACCAAAATGTTCTTCATCATCTCACGAGTCCGTACATATAAAGAACGCTAAAATCGGAGTTCGTTTGACCCCTCAAATCATCTCCTAAAGGTCTTATAATCTCAAGCCCTAACTTCTCCCTTTTTCTACTGATTTTCACAAATTAAACATTGATAATAAGGTCTTTAATCACCTATAATCGAGTTAATGAGTCCAAAAATCTTACTTCAATGATGCACCAATGTTTCCCTCTTCAAAATCCCTCAAAAACCTCGAAACCCGCACAACAATGGTGGAAAAAGGTTAAAAATCGCGAAGTCTCCTTTTTATACTTTTCTGCCCAGGCTTTTCGCACCTGCGACCTTAAACTCGAACTTGCGGTCCACACCTGCGCTTAGGTGGGCCGCACCTGCAGTTTTTCATTAAACCAGGCAAATTTCGCACCTGCGCCTCCTTTTCCGCACCTGCGACTTCGCAGGTGCGGTCCTCTCTCTCGCATCTGCGACTTCCCCTGAACCAACCAAAATCTGCACCTGCGGACATCCTGTCCTCTTCTGCGAGCAGCACCTACGGTTCCCCACTCGCAGGTGCGGAAATCACAGTAGAAAAACATCAGCAGCTGTTTGGTGCAATTTCCAACTCTGAACTTCCCGTTAACCACTCAAAAACCATCCCGAGCCCCTCGGGACCCCAACCAAATATACCAACATATCATATATGATCATTCAAACTTAGTGGCACTCTCGGAACACCCAAAATAACATCAAAACACCAAAATCACATCAAATTCAAGCCTAAGAACTTTGAAATTTCTAAATTCCACCAACGATGCCGAAACCATCCAAAACAACTCCGATTGACCTAAAATTTTGAAGACATATCCAAAATGACATTACGAACCTGTTCCAACTTCTGGAATTCCATTCCGACCTCGATAGCCTATTTTCCACTGCCGACCGGAAATCGCCAAAAACTAACTTTCGCCAATTCAAGCCTAATTCTACACCGGACACCACAAAAATATTCTGAACACACTCCTAAGTCCCAAATCACTTAACGAAGCTATCCGAGCCATAAAATATGCATTTCAAGGTTGTTTACCAATAAGTCAACTCTCAGTTGACGTTTCCAACTATAAGGCTATTTTTAGAGACTAAATGACTAAACTCTCACTACAACCGTTCCGATTCCAAGCCTACCAACTCTAACACATCATAAATAGTATAACCAACCTATGCCAAGGAAATAACAGTAATTGTAATGCAGGGTCTACGTAACGACCGACCGGGTCATTACATAAACCTAATTAAAGGGTTGAATCTAGAGATAGTAAAACCTGACTTGAGCTTATTTTTGACTATTTTGTTCAATACCCATTTGGACTTGAGAAATCCAAATTGGGCAAAATCACTCTCTGACCGAGAGGTATTAAGTGGGTACTTGAGTGTTGATAGCTATAATCCACCCCGACCAAGAAAACAAGCTTTAAGGCTTACAACCCGTTAAGCGAACACCTAGGTGAAAGTCACAACCCTAGGCCTTTCTACCATTTGAAAAACAAACAAAACAATTTGCTAGTTTTAATCCTTAGTTGTCATCCTTAGTTAAAAAAATAGATTTAGAAACAAATCGACTTTTGTGGAAGTATAATTCGAGATAATATAAGATCATTCACTCAAATATATACTCCTAGTCCAATTCATAGCTCCTTATGGAAAATCGACTCCGGCTCCTTGTTGGGTACTATTATTGCTCCGACCGTTTCATAACCTCAAATAGAGGTGTGGCTTGGACGAGATTAATTTTTGTATCCATTGCCGGGGAGCTAATAACGGATTTAGCCATATATTTGGTTTTGTGTGTGTGTATTATCTCATTTTCCTTTCTTGTTACTAACGTGTGCGTATTGTAGATGAAATCATGGCAAACAACGCGCTCGGAAATATAAATTTGGGGGATGTGGACGTTGATGATGATGCAATGGATGAGGTCCCTCTTGAAACTCAAGCCAATAGATGAGGACGAATTCCTCAAGACAATGTTCCCGTTCCACCCCCTCCTCCACCACGAGCAGCTTCACATCGGGTGTTCCCAATGAAGGGTATGAAAGTGCTATATTTCCATTCCGTATTAGGGATGGCAACCTTCAAATAACCAATGTGATGCTCACTTTGCTCGAGAAACGAGGGTTCTTCACCGGTGCACCAGGTCAAAATGCATATAAACATTTGTAGGGGTTCGTTGATACGTGTTGGGGAAGCAAACAAACAAATGTCTCCAAGGATGCTTTGAGTCTAAGGCTTTTTACCTTCTCCATAAGAAATAAAGCTTTAGATTGGTTGAAATGTTTGCCAAATTATTCCATTCGGGCGTTGGATGAACTTGCAGAGAAATTCATGTCAAAGTACTTCTGTCCCGGCCACATGGCTATTCTTCTGGATGAAATTTTAGCATTCAAGCAAGAGCCTAATGAACTACTACACGAGATATGGGAAAGATATAGAACAATGGTGAAAGAGTTCCCCAACAATGATATGATGGAGAACATGATTCAACAAACTTTCTATCGGTGGATCAATACCACCAACCAATGTGTAGTGAATCAACTTGCCGGTGGGAACCTCGTGACTATGCCTTATGCGGAGGCGTCTGATATTTTTTATGAGATGGCGGATACTTCATTGACATGGAAATCCATAGACAATGTTCCACAAGGTGATACAAATGTGATTCTTCTTCACAAAGAGCTACATGACCATGGGCAAGCCATAGCTGAGTTGACAACTATGAACCAATTGGCAAAGGCTCAACTTCAACAAGTGCAAAAACAGAGGCAAGTCAATACTATGGAGGGCATTAATATGATGGTAAACAAGAGAAGAACAAGAAGTCCACAAGTTCAACAAAGAGTGGACAATTTTGTGCAAGATGATAGTGGGTATGATCAAGGAGATTCTTACAATGATAAAGATGAAGAGATCCAATATGTGAACAAATTTCAATGGAAAATAAACAACTATCAAGGCCCTAGTCAACAACAATGTAGACCTTCAAAAAATCAAGTCAATTGGAATTCTAGCAACCAAGGTAATTAGAATACTGGGAACAACCAATGTAATTAGGATGGTGGGAACAATCAAGGAAATTAGAATGGAAGAAACAACCAAGGGAATTGGAAAAATAATAACAATCAAGGAAATTGGGGAGGAAACAACCAAGGAGGGTGGTACAACAATCAAGAAAATCGGGGGTCGGGTTTTCAAAGGCCCCCGTTGTACCAATAACTGAACAATCCACCTCCTTATACTTATCATGGTTCTAGTTCCTCCAACAACGAAATGGGTCGTATTGAAAACATGTTCAAGAAAATGATGGAGAAGAATGCCGATTCTAATGTCCAACTTGCTTCTCACAATACATCAATCCGTAACTTAGAAGTGCAAATGGGTCACATCTCGCAAGCATTGAATTCGCGTCCTAAGAGGGCACTACCAAGTGATACGATGGTGATCCCGAAGGGTGGGAACACTACGGGACATGCCATGGCCATTACTACAAGAAGTGGAAAAGGTGGGAATGCACCTACCTCAAGCCAAAGTCAACTTGTGGATGATGAGAAAGTGGTAGAAGAAGAGGAGATCCCGAACAATGTTTTTCAAGTAAATGATGAAGTGCAGATTGATATTGATGACACGGTGGAAGAGACTCTAGATTATGTGAATCCGTCTAGGGATCGTGTGATTAACATACCGTAATCGGTAGTGCAAAGAGCTAAGGCACCATTGCCTAAGCCACCTCCTCCCTATTCAAGTTCATTGATATGATGAAATGTCTTTTTATAAATGCGCCTTTGGTTGAAGATTTGTAGAAAATGCCCGGATATGCTAAGTTTATGAAAGAATTGGTGGCAAAGAAGAGATCGATGAATTTTGAAACTATCAAAGTCACTCACATAGTGAGTACAATTGTGAATTCGATGGCTCCAAAGTTGGAAGATCCCTGTGCTTTTACTATTCCTTGTACCATTGGAAGTGCCGAATTTGCAAAGGCTCTTTGTGATCTTGGGGTGAGTATCAACTTGATTCCCTGTTTAGTTTTCAAAACATTAGGAATTGGGCAACCAAGACCCACATCTATGAGATTACAAATGGCCGACCGTACAATGAAGAGACCATTGGGGGTGATTGAAGATGTATTGGTTCAAGTTGACAAGTTCATTCTCCTAGCGGATTGTGTGATATTTGATTGTGAAGTGGACTATGAGGTGCCGATTATTCTTTGTAGACATTTCCTTGATATGGGGAAGGCTCTCGTTGATGTATAATACGGTGAACTCACTTTCCAGGTGGGTGATGAAAATGTGGTGTTCCATGTGTGCAAATCTATGAGGAAACCAAATAGCAATAAAGTGTGTTCGTTCGTGGACGTGGTGACCGATGTGATTATTGATGATACTAGTGCTAACGTGTAGGTAGACTCTACATTGGAGGTGCTACAAAAGAGGAAGAAAGCTATTGGATGGAGATTGGCGAATATTCGGAGAATAAGCCCCGCATTTTGTACGCACACGATTAATTTGGAGGAGGATTCCAAACCCTCCATCGAACATCAACGGAGATTAAATGAAGCAATGCAAGAGGTGGTCAAAACGGAGATAATAAAGTGGTTAGATGCCGGGGTTGTCTACCCCATTTTTGACAGTTCATAGACTTCTCTGGTGCAATGTGTTCCTAAGAAAGGGGCATAACTGTGGTCACCAATGATAAAAATGAGTTGATTCCAGCAAGAATGGTGACCGGGTGGAGAGTGTGCATGGACTATCGAAAGCTAAACAAAGTCACAAGGAAAGACCATTTTCCACTTCCCTTTCTTGACCAAATGCTTGATCGATTGGCCGGCCGAGCGTTCTATTGCTTTTTAGATGGGTATTCGGGCTACAAACAAATCCTTATTTCCCCGGAAGATCAAGAGAAACCAACTTTCACTTGTCCTTATGGAACTATCGCTTTCAAGTGGATACCATTCGACTTATGCAATGCACCGACAGCTTTCCAACGGTGTATGATGACGATCTTTACGAATATGGTAGAGGATTACCTTGAAGTCTTCATGGATGACTTTTTGGTAGTGGGCGATTCCTTTGATGATTGCTTGGCAAATTTGGATAAGGTATTGGCAAGGTGTGAAGAAATGAACTTGGTGTTGGATTGGGAGAAATGACATTTTATGGTTGAGGAGGGTATTGCCCTTTGCCACAAGATTTCAAATAAGGGGATTGAGTTATACAAGGCAAAAATAGAGGTGACTTCTAAACTTCTAGCTCCAACATCTGTGAAGGGAGTGAGGAGTTCCTTGGGTCATGCGGGGTTCTACCGGCGTTTCATCAAGGATTTTTCCAAAGTGGTGAACCCCTTGTGTAAGATTTTGGAGAAAGATGCCAAATTTCACTTCAATGATGATTTCATGAGAGCATTTGAATTGCTAAAGTTCAAGTTGACAACAACCCATTATCACCGCCCCGAATTGGAGCTTGCCGTTTGAGCTCATGTGTGATGCTAGTGATGTGGCGCTTGGAGCATTTTTTGGGCAACGTATCAGCAAGATCTTTCATCCGATCTACTATGCTAGTAAGACCATGAATGATGCCCAAGTTAATTACACTATGACTGGAAAAGAGCGCCTTGCTGTTATTTTTTCTATGGATATGTTACGCCCGTACTTGATAGGTACAAAGGTGATTGTCCTCACGGATCATGTGGAACTTTGGTACATTATGATCAAGAAATATTCAAAGCCTCAGTTGATGAGATGGGTGCTTTTATATCAAGAGTTCGATTTAGACATCCAAGACCGCAAATGAAGTGAAAACCAAGTGGCGGATCACTTGTCTCATTTGGAGGAGGAGGGGAGGCCACATGATGGCCTTGAAATCAATGACTCCTTCCCCGGTGAGAAACTCCTAGCCATTTCAATGACTGAGATGCCATGGTTTGTTTATCTATCAAATTATCTTGTGAGTGGCATTGTCCCGGATGAGTTCTCTTCAAACCAAAGGAAGAAGCTCAAACGGGATTGTCAAGACTATTTTTGGGATAAATTGTACCTCTTCCAGATTTGTACCGATGGCGTGATTAGAAGATGTGCGTCGGAGGAGGAATAAGTTGAAATTATTTGGGATGTCACTCTTCACCATATGGTGGTCACCATGGTGAATCAAGAACGGCGACCAAAGTGTTAAGTTGTGGATTCTATTGGCCTACTCTCTACAAGGATGCAAGTGATCTTGTCAAGCATTGGGGTGAATGTCAAATGGCCGGTGGGATCTCAAAGAAATATGAAATGCCCCTCACCACCATCTTGGAGATTGATATTTTTGATGTGTGGGCTATTGACTTCATGTGACCTTTTGTAAGCTCTTGAGGAAACACCTACATTATGGTCTGGTGGATTATGTGTCAAAATGGGTTGAGGACATTGCTTTACCCAACAACGAAGCAAGAAGTGTGGTGGAATTTTTGAATAAAGAACATCTTTACAAGGTTTGGTACTCCGCGGGCTATCATAAACGATGGGGGTCACATTTTTGCAACAAAGCTTTTGACACCTTGCTTAGCAAGTATGATGTGACTCACAAAGTCATGACTCCCTATCATCTTGAAGCAAGTGGACAAGTGAAATTCTCCAACCGAGAGATCAAGAGTATTTTATCCACATCAGTGAATGTTAACCGGACAGGTTTGTCAAAGAAGCTTGATGATGCACTATGGGCTTATCAAACTACTTTCAAATTTTTTTATCGGAATGTCTCCATACTGGTTGGTATTTGGCAAAGCTTGTCATCTTCTGATGGAACTTGAGCATAAGGCCATGTAGGCTTTGAAAAAGTTAAATATTGATTAGGATGAAGCTTCCACCATGCGGGTTTCACATTTGAATGAACTAGATAAATTCCGATACCATGCATATGCAAGTTCGTCCTTGTACAAAGAAAGAATGAAGTACGATACATGAAAAATACATCTGAAATAGAAAATTCAAGGTGAGAGTTGTTGTTTTGTTGTTCAACTCAGGCTTGAAGATGTTACTCGGAAAGCTTAAATCCAAATAGAGTGGTCCCTTTGAAATTGTGGGCGTGACACCTTTTGGCGCATTGGACTTGAAAAACAAAAATGATGAGGTATCCCAAGTCATTGGTCACCGGGTGAAGCATTATTTGGGACAAGCCGATGATGGCCACGTGGTGGCAGTGATTCATTTGAAGTGATGGTAACCTGCATCGTGTCGCGACGTTAAATCATGCGCTTCTTGGGAGGCAACCCACGTTTCTTTTTCTTTTTCTTTTCTTCATTTTTTAGATAGGTATTATTTTTTGCTAATTGGATTTGAAGCGTGTCGTAGGAATGTTTGTGATTTTCAGGGACTGGGCTCAGAAAAATTGGCTAAGTATTGAAATAGTACGGACCTCACATTTATTGTGCAAACCGCACAATTTGGAATGCCACAACAAAAGGGATCTATGGCCGCACAATTCTTGTGCGGACAGCACAACTGGAAATCAAAAATTACATACACTCTGATGTTACCTGTAAAAGAAATGGCTAATGTGCGGCCGCACAAGGAAATGTACGGTCCACACCAAAATCTACGGTCGGACACGTAATTGTGCGGTCCACTTAATCATCAAACAATACATGTATAACAAGTAAAAAAGTGCCAACCGTAGAAGGAATTATGTGGCCGCACTCATCTCTTGAACTTTTGGCCATCCCATTAAGTATAAATAGTAGGTCTCCTTCTACTGTTAAAACTTTACGAACTCTGAGAAATTAAAACAAAGGCAAAAATAGTGCACTCAACTGATTCACTCATCTTCCACTTAGTTCATCATCTTTGATCATTCCATAACACCACTTTATCACTGGTATGTTCAATTCTTCTTTAGAAGTTTTAAATTTTCTTAATTTGGTTTATAATTTGTTAAGTTATTATTAGACAATTTGTCAAATTCGTAACCATGTGGGCTATAATTTGTGTTGTATAAACTCCAAGTTTCTATATGGGGGATGGGTATTTGGTTGATATAGTTTAATTTCTACTACCATGTTCAAATTATGCGTAAAAGTAAAAACCCTTGAACTCTTCCTGAGTAATTTTTGAATTGTGCGGCCGCACAAGGAACTGTGCAGTCCGCAGATCAATAAGCTATGGCATTTTGTGTATCATGATTGTGCAGACCGCATTTGAAATTGTGCGGCCCGTAGAAATTCAACCGCAACTGTAGATCAAGCAATTCTCTATCATCAGAGAGTTGTTATTTTGAGGTTTCAATGTGCGCCCACACCCAAAATTGTGCGGACTGCACTTCAGACATGCATTCGCACCCAAAATTGTGCGGACCGCAGAATCATCACTCCGGACGCACTTTCAAATTGTGCAGTCACATAACCATATCTGCGACCGCACTACCCCTACTCTGCATAATGTTTTGTTCTGCAACTGTCTGCTATTATGTACTTAAACTAAAACTAACTCTTGTTGTTGTTTATTATAGAAAATGGTTAGATCACAAGGTCGTGGTGACACACCTAAAGGGATAGGTGAGCCTTCCAGAGGCATATCCAATTTTTTTTATCCCTCGTCCCCTAAAGAGTACTAAGAAAGAAGCCCACAACAGTCCGAGGTAGACAACCAAAACCCTCAAGCTCATATGCCCAGTCTAGGGATGCCTCGGAGGGCAATTCAGTGAAATAACAACAGGCTGTACAATCACAGCCATCGCTGTCTCAAGACAGATATCAACTAAGAATGAGCCCACCTCTTTTGATAGTACTTCTGAGGGGTCGGAAGGAACTAGTTAGGCTTCGGCGCCTTCATCTACATAGTCCCCCACAACACCAACTATTATAATAGATGTAGATGACATCCCAGATGATGTCCGGGGGAGGGGGTGTGATACCATAGTTGCAGGCCTTGAGAGGTCGAAGAAGAAGGAAGTTTGGGAAGATAGGTTTGTGAGCCTGACAGCATTCAACAGGTTTCGAGAGTGGTGGCCGCAAATATCGCTCACTCTTGAGTGACAGCTTTTGTGGAAAGATCTGGATAGATACAACCCAAATATGGCAAGACAATTTCGGGAGAGAAAATGGTGTCCATGGTTCACTCAATGTGTGGTGGATGCCAAAAAGCACTTGGTCGGGGAATTTTATGCCAATGTGGCGCACATAAAAGAAGGGTACCAAGGTGATGAAAGTGAGGAATTTGAAAGTGAGGTTTGACTAGAATACTTTGAAAACATATTTAGGATTGGAAGATGTTGAGCCGGTGCAATATTTTGAAAAGCTAGATATGGGCGATGCAGCTCGCCCATGGCTAGCTGAGATTCTAGAAACTCCGGGACCACCACCACCGTGGATCACAACAGGGGTTCTTATTCAGCGGAACACCCTAAATTTTGAGGCAAAGGGATGGAAGATGTTTGTGTGTAGAAGAATAGACCAATGCCAGAATGTAACCAACCCCGCGAGCAGTGCTAGTCGTCTCGATCATGGCCGGGTACCCAATCAGTGTGGGTGACATGATGTTGGTCAACATGTCCTTGGTTTTCAAGTAAGGGGAAAGCTCTAACCCGCATCTCAACACTATTACTGAGTACCTTACGGATGGGGGTGTGGAGCCAAGGAGTTTTGACACCAAAGTGCGGACGAAAAAGACCTTATCATGGTACTCTTTGATGGGTGATGGAAACCCAAAGAAGAAGGGTCAATACTCTACTACTGCAGGCCAGTCTGAATAGCTTTCCAAGGTAGATGTTGAAGTAGTTGACATGCCATCCACTTCCACTGAGCCTTTTGAAGTTGCTGCAGCTATGCCTCCACTTCCTTTCTCTGATCCTTCAGCATTAGTGACTTCAACATTGATTTTGAAGCTAGTTCCCATGCCCACTCAGGTATTATTTGTGTTGCGAGTCTCCCATACACTGGTGAGCCTCAACAACTGGATGTAGTCAGCCACAACAAAGATGGTTAACATTTCCAGTGCTGTTGCAGCACAATCATCCATCCTAGCACCCCATATTCCTCCAACAGTGGAGGATACATTGAAGAAGCTTTTGGAGAACCAATTGACCATCATGGACACTCTGGTGGTAGATGGAGTAGTTATTGATGAGCTTGGTATGCAAGTAAAGAAGATGAAGAAATCCCAGGCATCCAAGAAGGCAGTAGACAGACTGAGGAGAGAAGTGAAAAAGATAGCAACCGCTGGGGACCTTCCATTTGATATGTTGATGGGCACATATCCAGCAACACCAGTAGATCCAACAACACATTCATCATCAGTGGCACCAGCTGGCCAGTCTGTGGAGCAGACCTGGCTGCCGACACTGTTGAGGCGGTGCGACAAATATTCACCAACACACCTACTCCAAGAGCCAAGGATGATAAGATCCAGTTAGAAGAGGCTGAGGGTGGTGATGTTTCTATGGACACACAGATGTCCAAGACCACATAGGGAGTCCTCTTTACTCTTACCTTTCCTTATTCTTATTTTGTTAAGCATTGGGGACAATGCTTGCTCTTATTCGAGGGGGTGGAGTTTATTTGATATTTGGATGACTTGACAATTGGTTTGTAATAACTGATAACATTTTCCATTTTCTTTTTATTTACGTATATATTCTTCCCTCTTTATCTATTTGGTGTATATATTATCTCTTTCCCCCTCTCATTATGCACATTCATTTATGTATTTAGTAGCTTTCTTTGTATCTTCATTATTTTGTTTTCTTATTAGTCTATGTTTAATTCAGTAGCCTCTTGCTTAGCCTAATAGCTTCTTTTTAATTTTGTAGTTTCCTTTTATGTTTTTAGTGGTAAAAAAGCCTTTTGTTTTCTTAATGCCACAACTCTTTCCAAAGGAAGTTTTTGTGTGAACCAGGCGATTCTTCCCAACGATGGATGCCGTGACAACCTTCTTAAAGGATTGAGTCTGTTTTTGGTATTTAGGTAAAAATAGTATTAGTAATGAATAAAAGAGTCAAACATGCTTCACTTGGTACCAACACACTTCACTATGTTCTTATGGTTAAAATTAAGTTTTTCTAGAAAGAAGTAGCTCTAGTTAGTGACCTTGTGACCCTTGCGTTGACTTAGGCAATTATCGAGTGGTTTAGTCGAGCCATAGTGATTTTCAATCTTGAGTCATTGTGGGCCCTCAACTCTATCCTTTTTAACAATCCAACTGCGTGAGAAGTGAGATGATTTTGTTGCAAGTCCAAGTAAATGTGTAAATGGTCTAGAACTTGCCCCGAATGTGTTTCTAGTCGAAATTTTAAGTTGTGGCTTGAGAAGTGATTGTAGGCTTACATTGACCCGCCTGAAAATTTTCAATGACCCACCAATGTTGTTATCCCTAGTTAACCCATTTGAGCCTAAAACCTTTCTCATTTGTTCACCATGTTACAAGCCTATGCTCGTTCTGTCGCAACTCTCTTTTGGCACCCAAGCTTTCCTTAACACTCTTGTGAAATAATTGGCTAAAAATGTAAGTTTGGCGGAGAGACGAGGAGTTTGAAAAAGGTATCAAGGCACAAAAAGAGAAAAGAAATGAAGAAAAGGGAAGGCAAGAAAAAGAAAGAGTAACAAAAAGAAAAATGCAAAAAGAAAGTGAACATGTTGAAAAGTTGAAGGGATTTCAAAGAATGGTAATGATGTAAAGCATGGAGAAAACAAAGAAGGAGAAATGAATATCATGACCAAGAAAGAGTGATGCTATGTATCTCTAACCCCCCCCCCCCCCCCCCCCCCCCCCCCC